>VZRQ01006661.1:7129-24603 GCA_013397975.1 Machaerirhynchus nigripectus
AAAAAAAAAAAGGAGCTAAACTTGCATACTGCAAATGTTAAACTGTAGAATTTCTTAATCCAGTATGTTCTGGACATTAAAACCATAAATGCGTAAAGGTCTGCTGGACAAATTCACGGAAGAAAGAATCTGACCTGTAGTTAAAAGGCTCAGGAAGTCCTGTAGGTCACAACAGTTTGAATTTGGAATAGTAAACTAGGAGAAATACCCCTATATATTTCCTTCAGCCTCAAAAACTAATGGCTGCATTTTTGAAACAAAATTAAAAGTCATATTTTGTATTCATTTAATTCTCCAGTTATAACCACTCAAATGAGATGAAAAACATTCTTTTCTAATCTGGCACAAGGAAGATATGATACATAATTCATGCCTTTGAAGCCAGTCTTGAAACACTCAGGGTTTTAATACAGGGGTAGAATTTTCACTTTTTAAAGACAGATATATCTAAAAATGCAGTAAACTCCAAAGTGCACTGCCAAAATATTAATATAGATTTAATACTCAATATCATGAATTTTGCTTGAGTCACTTATGCAGAACAAAGAAATATCTGATAAAGCAGTTACATAAATTAACATTTTGTGTGTGACGTATTTTGACTGTACAAAGCAAAAATGGTTATAGCACTTGGAGTATTTAATGATGAGAAGGCTGTCAATCAATATTAGCCTGTGGGGAAAAATAATTTTACCCAAAGCAAAAACCACAATGTGGATTAGAATGACTGATTAGTAGGACAGGACTCCAAAAATAAGAGCCCTGGAGATGAAGATGTGAAAAAACAAAATAAACAGGTAAATACTTGTTTTTAAAGAATGGGGTTTGGTGGTTTTTTTAGTTAATCACACATCTGTGCATCAGCGTAGCTTTGCAGCACTCACAGTGGCAGGATGCTTGTCACACAACTAGAAAGGGCTTGTACTTGTGCTGCACATCATGCAGATGTATTCTCCAAAGTCCAGTGATTTGTACCCTTACCTTGTCCTCCCAAGACTGTTTGTGTGTTTTATGATAAAAACACAGCATGAAACAGAAATAAGCCCCAAAGAGGTCCGGAACAGGTGATCACACTGACCGCTCCAGCCACTCCAGCTAGGAGTTTATACATCCACAGCAATACACTGAAAT
This sequence comes from Machaerirhynchus nigripectus, assembly GCA_013397975.1. Lineage (NCBI taxonomy): Eukaryota > Metazoa > Chordata > Aves > Passeriformes > Dicruridae > Machaerirhynchus > Machaerirhynchus nigripectus. The sequence continues at coordinate 8,261 of VZRQ01006661.1, forward strand.
ATGTCTCTAATAGGGATGTTCCTATAAAGAAACGGCTCTCTGACCAGTGTTCTGCCAATGTTGCAAGTAAATAACCCCGGGGTTCTTCAGCTGAGCCTCTTCCTTGGCTGTGACCACTCCAGATGTCTATGAAATGCAACGAGATACTGGCCAAAATCCTTTGGGCTCCCAATAAATGCCATTTCTGGTTAGAATCATGTTTTAGAAAAAAAAAATTATAAACGCCCTCATGTTACAAATAAAACAGCTTCATCCTTACCCTTAGTATTTTTCCATTTAACAGTTGCCTGACTGGTCAACCCAGCTAAAAACTATGGGTAAAATACTGCTGTAAGCAAGTTATGCATCACATTTTTTAACCTTAAAAATAAAGACAGGGGTTTTTTTTCCCCAGCAACTCCAGAAGTAAATAAAACTTGAATGCTTTTTTCTCAAGTTTTTCTTAACTGTTCAGGTCAGATTCAAATCTACAGGAACACCTGAGGCTGAATTAGACAAGGGAACAAAATTATGACAACAGTCTCTATATAGAGTTTAACTTTTAGAATTCTGAAGTATATACAAAAAATAATATATTGAACATTATTTCTAAAATGTACCTCAACACCCCATCAAAGGAAACAGATCTATGATTTCTGGACTATGGAGGGCAATAATATTCCCCTTTTTTTACCACCTTGAAGCTTTCTGCTGAGGCAAAGCTCCAGATGGACATAGCTCAATAGGCACAGATTAAAGCAGTGAAGCCCTTTTCACTCTTTCCCTTCATTTGCTCACTGAATAAAATGATTTCCCTCATAATGCAGCTGTTTGTTTTCTATTTTGCTTTTCCTTTCTCATATAGAAGAGCAGAGTTCACTTTTATATTTTTGGAAGCTGTAGGATACCAACAACAGAAGTGAAAAACAGTGACTGTGCCAATATGCAGAGACTGATAAATACAAGATAATTAAATGCTCCCTTGGTGATTTGGAGTTGTTTAAGACCCAGGTTTCCTTACTTGTATTTCTTTCTCCTCTTCCTTGTGCTGTGTTTTCCCTTTCCTCAGTCCATCCTTCCTTCTTTTCGTTTACCTAATCTCCCTCCTATTGTTTTCCCACTGAAAATAACATTCCAGCTTCTGGTTTTTTCTCATCAACTCCACTAAGAGGATATACAAAAAANTTCACCACAAAGGATGGATTTTCACTAATACTCTGACACGAACAAACAGTGGGGGAAAGTACCTCTTGCTCCAAGTGAGTGCACTTGGGCTGTCTGCATCAGAGACACAGCTCTGAGAGTGGTTCAGCCCCTGTCCTGCTGCTCTGTTGCAAGCATGTACATGCAGGAGAAAGCATTCATTTGGCAGAGCCATGGCCTTTTTCCTTCCACAGCCCTCCCCACCAGTCCACAGACATGGCTGGTTGCAGAGAAAGAAGCAGACTGAAAGACATGTGGACAAAAAGGAAGCATCAGGACTAAGACACTGGTGCTCCCTACCTTGCCTACTTACGTCTCCACACTCCTTTAGTCAAGAGAGTGACCCTGAGCACGTGATGTTGCAAAGCAGGTGTGTAAAGCAAACAGGTCTGAATACATTCCCTACAATTCTTTCTCAGGGCTTTTTCTTCGGAAGAGAGAAACTGTAGAAAAAACCAGAATAGACTGGACTAACTAAACTAGTGGGTTTCAGTCTGCTTTCACTTTTTTGGATATTTTTATTTCTATTTCCTTTATAAGCAAAAGTTGCTCCTCTGTGCTTGTTTGACACCACAAAGGAGAAAGTAAATTCCTTAGACTGCAGTAGTGCTGCATATTGTTATTTACAAGGTATCCAAGGTAAAGATTTTATGACAGGCAATTCCTTGTTCAATCCTCTGCTTACTGATGCAGCCTGATCATGCAAATGTTCCTATACAAGCACTCTCAATGTAGTTGTGATATTAGCTATATTATTTTGAATGCTAATATTTTGTGTTCATGTTTGCTAGAGTAATTCAGCAACACTGGGAGGTGTTTAGAAACTGGAAAATGTAAAGGGCAATGCATAAGGGCATGTTTTATTTGCAAAATGTATACAGATGAGGAGATACTGTAAAAGAACTGGATGGCAACCCAGAATAAGCAGGAGGTGTGTACTTGAGGAAAAGCTATCAGGAGATATGCATGTGTCCATGTTGTATGAGCACAGCAACCAACAACACCCCAGAAAGTGTCACTTGCTGCCAGTGACTCTCTCAAAACCAGTCGAGTTACCTGAGGCAATGCAACACACTGGAAAACAAGATTGATGAAACCTACATGATGATCACGGGGAATTAAAACACCAGTCCCCTTTGTTAGAAAAAACAAGCTGTTTTTCAGAGGAAATGTCATGTACCCAGCCCCCCCCTTCATTATTTGTGTATTGTGTTGCCTAACCCGCCTGGTATTTGGGAAGTAAACAGTGCTTGATACCATAACAGGAATATGGCAGAAGCACAACTCTCTAGGTTGTGCAGCCTCCATGGTCTTCTTGCTTTAGCTTAGCACTGTCTGCACCCCCATCTGTGTCCAAAATCCACCCTTTCTTATGATCTCCAGCTTGAAGTCTGTGAGAGTAGTGCTATCCTGATGTGCTAAGTTCAGTGTAGGATTTACTGGTTAGAATGTGGATGAAACAGCTTGTGAATAGCTTGATGATGATCTAATTGCAGCCTAGAAGCTAAAAAGAGACCAGTGACAATGCAACAGCTGTAGTTTTTCATAGAATCGCAGAATGGTTTGGCTGAAAGGGACCTTTTAAAGGCCACCTAGTCCAACACCACTGGAATGAGCAGGGACATCTTCAACTAGATTGCTCAGAACCCCATCCCACCTGACCTCAAATGTTTCCAGGGATGGAGCACCTATCACCTCTCAGGCCAACCTGTGCTACTCCTTCAATTTTTTAATTCTGTTTCACATTGTTTAGAAGCATTGGTTACTGCACAGAAAGACTTAAGAATGGCTATTGAGAGAGAAGAAAAATAGACAATACATAGAAACACAGTTGTTGTACGCCGTCCTTTCCATTAAAAAAAAAATAAGGCAGGAAAGAAGGAAAAATTATACTCATTATCCCATATGTTTTGCCAATTATTTTAAGGCAGAAACAAAATAATTGATTCCAAAACATTTTTAGATGTCAGACAGACAGGCCAAAATTGAAACTACTTATATGTGGAAGACAGCCTTATGTTTTCATATGTAAGCTTGATTCTTTTTTATTATTTTAACTGACATTACCATTTCCTTCCTGTACAGAAACACTTTTAGAATTTGTGGTTTATACTTTAAAAATGCAACAAAAATTTTCTAATATGTTTATTGCTGAAATACTAAATTAACTTAACTTCCAGAAATTAAGGTATACTGTTAGTGTGTAAGCAGTGGAGAGATGCAATCAAGGGATTTATTTTAAAAGTGTAAATTTTTATGCCTGGAAACAGAGATACCTGTTTTACAGTGATCATTTTTTATTAGCTCCACCAGAAATCATGCTGACATGACAGTAAGACTGCACTTGAAACAGAGGTCTGTGTGTTAACCTAGTCTCTGATGTAAAAATACCATTAATATACAGAAATGTGTTACTAATCTGTAAAAAGTGGAGCAAGCTAATATCACAGGGAGACAGAAAAGGTTAATCTTAAATAGAAAAAATTTCATCGGGCAAATGAAAATATATGTAATCACACATGGAAGCTTGGCATTAGAAATCTTCACAAATACCTCAGCCAATGTCAACACGAGCAATTGATGTCTCATTGCTGTGGCACCCCATTAATTTTTCAAGGAAAAAACATGAGGATAGATTCTATTTTGCTTCTTATTTTTTCTTTTCCTTTAATCTGCAAGAAAGCACCACACTTGGTCACACAATAGTGTAATGCTCAAGGTCTTGTGATAGGATGTGCAGTGAAAAATACCATGTTACCCAAATTTGGAGGAGCTAAGGAAGGGTGTGTGCACTGTACCCCTCAGCAGATAGGAAAACTTTCTTCCAACCAGTGGTTCATTTCTGAAACAGAAAACATCCTTGTTAGAATACACACACAGAAACACCTCTATTATAGTCTGAAAATTTTTTTTGATTATATGCTAGATGATTAGTTTATTGAACTAAAATTACTTTACAAGGTTTTAGATTATAAGATTAAGTTTGAGAATTTGTATTTACTTTACACAACCTGTCTTGTCTTCCTCCTTTTCCTCAGAAAACACTGTGTGACACAACAGCCTCTCATTAGAAGGAGGTGTACTTTTACTGCCATAAAAACTTAAGTTTACCTACAAAAGTAAAAACGAATGAAGGAGGATTTGCTTACAGTGAGCTCTCAAAGAAACTATGCCTGGTCCTCCTAGGTATTGATCCAGACTAGGACAGCATCCCATGTTTAGGAGCTAGTGATCCACATAACAGTTCACCTGAGTAGGCAGAGAGCTATGCTGAGTATAGAGGGTGGCTTTCAGGGCTGTTCTGTGCTGCACAAAGTTCTTGGCTGCAGGATCAACTCAGCAAGTTCACTGGAACAGAGGAGCCCACAGGCAGCATCCACTGGGTTCCAGTGATTTCACCACCTGCCTGGCCTCATCTTCACCTACACATGCATCAAGGAGTTCTCATTACATAGTCCCTTGAGAATAGTGCTGTTTTCTTGTAATGAAACGATGGAATAGCTCACAGTACTGCAAGAGAGAGCTTCTTTCCACAGACAGGATCTGCTCTGCACAGTGTGCCATGGGAAAATCCATCCAGGTTCCATCTCATGTTGCACAAACTCAGGGTGCCCAGCTACTCATGGGACATAAAGTTTCCTTCCTACCTATATTACTTGTCTTACTTCGTTTAATAAACGCAGTTATCTTATAAAGCCATTTGTTATCAAAGCCTTTTTTACTGATCCAGAGTCTTGCACCATCTCTCCCTCACTTCAACCCTTATCTTCCACCCCCAGAACAGAACAGGCAGGTACACGACATGAAGAGACAGGTATGCTTGTAAAGCTTATCCTCTGCATTTGACCTTTTTTAATTCTTCTTTCTACAGGAATGTTTATACATGTACAGATTATACATTTTTAGCAATAGTTTCAAGTTCAGACCTCAGAAGAATTAAATAAATGAATTCTATGACTCTACTATGCACATTTCTAACCCATAATCCATAGACTGTAATCATGGAAATGTTTGCATAAACCCATAATCTTTCACAGCACTATTCCTCCTATGAAATACATTTAAGTAAAAGATCAAATGTTTCCATGACTGAGGCCTGAATTTCTTGCAGTCCCATATATTTGATGGTTGAGCTAAAGTATAACTGTTCTCTTTCTTGTCTCTCTCCTTCCTTGACCTATCACAGCAGCTGAGCAGAAGAGATTTCTGTAAACAAGGTAAGTAAGCAGAGAAAATCAGAAAGACATCAGAGAATAACTGAGAGGAAAAAAGAAGATAGCGGAGATAGTAGCAATATATGTGTCTTTATATGCATGAACTACTTTAAGACCACACAATTTTTAGTCAAAGCAAATGGTATAAATATTTATTCTTTAATATCATGAAAACATAAAGTTGTGGATATTGAAGAGTTATGTATGAATCAACTTGATTTGTAAAAAGTAAGCTTACAGCCATGTGTTTTCAAGGTCTCAAAATAAGGTCTTCCTTAAGGCCTGCTTCTAATTATTTATCATTACCTGTTAATGTCTCTAATTTTTTTTTTCATTTCTTTAATATTCTTTCTTGAGAACACACAGGAATTTAGTCTGCTTTTTGATGAAGTTGTGGGCTATGAGACATTTTGAGTAATATATGATAATGGATTCATTTCAGAAACTGGCAGAACATCTAACATAATCATATTAAGCTTGACTGAATATATAAATAATATAACATATAAATTTGGGGGGATTCTGAATGTATAAAACATTATACATGAGTTCCCAGACTGCTAGATGCCAATTTCTTAGTAACTGTTAAGTGAAGTTACCAGATTAGGTTTACCTTATGTCAGAGTTGAGGGCACAGTTACTTACCCACTCTTCAAATACATAATGGATACTCTATTCTGGTTATTTTTTTAAGTACCCTATAATGGCTACAGAGTTACAGGTAAGAGGAAGGGTAAAATTGGCCTCCTTCACTATTCTGCCTTTCCTTATTATCTCCATCTAATAAACTGTGTAAGAAGTGAACCGTGCCCTTTTTTTATTCGTAGGGTATTTATAGCTCAGCCAGTTAGATTATTTCATGAAATTGCATCGGAATGTGGACACAATGTGTACAGGAGACAGCCTCTCTATTAGGATGCAAACTGCTCAGTTAAAGTATTTAAGAATCATGTAGCAGCTGTGACAGTGCCAGAGGTAATTAAACTCAGGTTCTAAAAATAAATTTAAAAGTGCATGGTGCTGCATCCTATATTTGATTTTCTCTCCAATTGCTAATTATGTAAATTTATGCTGATAATTGTTACTTAGACTGGAATCTTCCTGTCATGTATTCACACCAATAACAATCAAGTCAACCATTTAAAAATCTGTGTTTTGCTTCTGCCAAGGTCCCCATATACAGTTAAGCTCCTGACAACTTTGACTTTAGATCCTTTACTGGTTTTATAATGCTGTTACCAACTAGATAATGTCAAGTATGATAATAATCAGCCACTCATGTAGAAGAAGCCAATTCTCTCGCTTATGTTACCTCTCTTTGTTAACAGTGTCTTGGTTTCTGTCCATTTTTTCATATTCAATATCTTCACTTAAGAGACACTGTGTCTGCCTTGTAGTTTGAAGTTTGTGGGCAACCTGAACACACAGAGGTACAGGCATATGTGTCAATGTTTTGGAGCTAGTTATCATGGGGCTTTTAAGCTATAATCATAGAGGCTGAATACAGTTTTTCCTTCACTTATAAGTAACAATCCCAGCATTATAGTTAGATCTCAGTTTATTCAGTTTTTCCTCTTTCTCTACTTGTTTAAAAATTTATATCTTATCTTCTGCACATCAAAATACACATGCTTCATAATAGTCAGAAGGTGCTTTTGTTTAATTTTACAGAAAACTTCAGAAAAATATATTGGATTAAATATTACTCAGATAACAAAAACTGACCAGGAACAGAAATCTAAGATTACGATTACTTAGAAAATTAGACTGTGATGGAAATATTAAATTTTGTTTAAGCAAAGTAGTTTGAGCTCTCTAAAAGGTACAAATATTTAAATTCAGCAGCTTGACATTACCACATTCAAGTATTTCAAATGGTCTTGAAGTATCGTACTTATAAATTCTGTCCTATTGCACTACCAAATAAGTATGCAGAAGTGCAACTTTTACAATATTACTTAACAGAGACTCACTAACATGCAATTCTACTTGGACTATCAAGGTCTGCAAGATATGGCTCTATTACATCATAGATTTCACAGACTTTTCTAATTTTTTTCTCTTTGTGCAACTGCAAAATGATCAATATGACACTGATTTTAAAAGGCTTCCAAAAGAGCCGCAGAAGAGGAGCTACAGAGCAGTAAACCTGAATTTTTCATGGGGCAAGTTGTTGGAAACAATCCAAAAGAATAAAGTTAATGGGAGTGTGGATAAATTATCTTGACTGGGTAAGAATGTGTATGGGTATTTCTTTTACACACAAATCCAGTGACATTCTTTGAAGAAGTTAGAAATCATGTCCATTAGACAGATCCTGCTGATACAGTCTACCTCAATTTTCAAAAAATGTACCCCTGTTTTTGGAAGATCAGGCACAGTGGCGCTGCCTCTGTCTCAAAATGCAAAGAGCAAAACTCAACGAGGAACTCGGGTGTGAAAGACTTGGTATGCCTTCCATATTATGACTGACTAGCTCAACTGGGACAGTTCATCCTGGGAAAAAATATGACTGACCGGGCATTTCATATCAGAAGGGATTACTAGAGAATGCTTTAATATCTCTCTGGGCACATGAATTAAATGTCTTCAAACAAAACTCTCAATATACCCATTCAGAACAAACAGAACAATCCATTCTTCACAGAGAGCAAAACTAAGATACACAACTTTCTCACATTTTTAGAAGATGTGGTTCACTGACTGATTCTTGGTCCCTGCAGAGAAGCTATCATGATTTTATGAACAAGCGTTGCTTCAAAGCATGAGGGAATGAAACAAATGTACAAATCAAGTCAATTAGTATTGCACAGGCAGCCTTCAGGTTTCTTAATATATAAATGCTTTTCTTCACAAATAATCTTTTATAAGGTTGTCTGTACATTCTAAGAGCTCTACCACTCCATGAAATTGTACACATTGATCCTGAAATGATTACAAATGACAGCATTCTGATAGATATATTTCTGAAGAAATATACATCTCTCTCCAATACTCCTGCAGCACCCCACTGCAGTTTTCATCAGTTTCAAAACTGATTTTCAATTGTGAGTTTCATTCTGCATGAGAGTTTCTGTCAGCTGTCCTGGTGCTGGAATTTACAAGCTGATCAGCACTATTTGTGACCAACCAGTGTGTCAAAAAATCTACACCTGTGAATGTGGAAACACTGTCACCACTTCACAGTCTAGACTGATGGGCATGTTAGAACAGATTTCCGTTTCAAGTAACTGAGTAGCTACCTAGAAGTATTTATTTCTGAATTATTACTAAAACTCCCGCAGTTTATCTTCCACAAAAACGTGAAACTCATGAGAGCAGGACAGTACATATCTTACTTTAGCTGAAATACACTGGTTTCGGAGTAGAAAAATACCTATTTTGCTTCTAAATTAAGATTGTGACATGTAGGTTTAGTAACTAGTAGTAACAGTAAATTTAGTAACATTTAGTAGCATTTAGTAACATTTTTTAAGTGGTCACAGATGTGACCTTTTGTGTGGTCTTTCCCATGATGATGAATTCATCAATACTAAATATCTGATATCTAAAGTCTAGCTCTAACAAAAGATCTCTCCTATTTTTTCTCAGAGAATTGACTAACTCAGCTGGCTTCTACTGCACAAGAACTGTGATTAAAATGTGGTTTGTCACACAAGTGCTGGCAATATTTTTGGCACATGGGCTAATCTAAAACTAAATATTTTTTGGCCAAATTTTTCCTAAAGTCCTACCATTTCTCAGTGACCAAATCAAATTTAATTATATAGATTCTGCTTCCTAATACATTCCTCCACAGTAAACGTCCCTGTAAATAATATAAAATTTTTATATGAACTTCAGTAAATTAATTGTGTAAATGAAGAAAGCTTGGTCACTATGCAAAATCAAGCTTTCAACAAGCTTTCAAGGAAGCAACTTGATTCTAACTCTCTTTTCTCAAAACTTGCCAGTTGTATCAGTGATGTAGTTATAATCATGAGCTTTTCATTTAGGCAGCCTTAAAAAATTTTCCCAGAATACTGTGTGGACAGAGAATTGTGTTTATCTTGAACTTTACGTAAGGAATGAAAATACTGTTGCTATCAGTGAATTATGATGCAGACTTTCAGAAAGAAAGCATGTAAAGATGATGACGAGCGTAGCTATTTGGTCTCACGGATATTGATGTGTTAGTTTAAATTGAGTTATATCTGACCTAGATCTGATAAATTAGGCTGCAGGGTTGGTTTGGTTTTCTTCCCAGGGAAACAGTAGTAATATCTCATATAAGGGTTATATTATGTCAGAAAATACCAATGACAGTAACAATCACAAATGCAAACATTTCAGATTTCAAAATCTATGCCTTTTAGAGAAAATTATCTATGTGCACTGATTCTTAACACAGTTTGTAAACGTGTATTAGTTGCATTAATTCATTGGATTGTTTCATATCTTATAATGTATTGATATATAATACAAGATTACTGTGTTTTCATTTAAGAACATGATGGTGAGACTATGAGTCTAAATTGGTCCCTCTAGACTCTACTTACAATCAGCAGATAGAATCAGGTAACTATTGCAGGCAATATTTCTTAAATGTCTAAAATAAGTTAGAATAATTGCCCCATGTGATACGTTCAGCCCAGCTTCAGATGGCTGAGATTAATCTTACAAGGGGTGTACAAAACCATGCCCTAACAGCACTCTGTATTATGTGCCATATTTACTCAAATTTCACAGAAATTAAGGCTTTATATGGAATTTTTTTTAGTATGTACTCCAGTACTCCAGTTCAGCATAAGCATGCTGAAACAAACGATGAAGAATTTCACATAAAATGTCATAAGCTGAAAAACACTGAAATGTACTGCTTCATTCCCCTCCTAAATTTTTTAACTCTTTTCCTCCAAGAAAACTGCAAGTGCAGGTGTCAGCAGTGTTAGTTCTTTTATGCTACATAAAAACCAATAGAGAAGAAAATTTTGTCAAGCCCACATGTTGGCACAGTTGCTTCCCTGGTAAAGAAGTCATTTGTGATCATGAGAAAAATTTGAGGAAGAGAATAGAGATTTGCTTCTTCTGGAAGAATTCATAAAAATTTGTTCAGTAACACTGCTAATTCTATTGAGTTTAGAGCTCATATTACTCTTGCTGTTTGTAGCAGTAAGTTACTCCTTTACATAGAAGAATAGAGACAGATTTTAACATGGCTATATTTTTTTCCACTTTTGGAAATGACCACAGGAGCAAAAATCATCCCCTTTTATTTCATAAGTTCAGTTTTAGTGTCTTCACTGTAAAATGCTTGCCATTGACGTTTGCTCCATGCTGGAACATTATCTTGCAGACAGATGCCTGTCTACTCTTATTAGAGTAGCTTGGGTCACCATATGTAGTTCTTTTCTTTATAATGGGCAATGTTTTAGATGCAGTGACTGGATTCTAATTTCTCCAAAGATTCTGTCACTTGTGTCCTGACCTTTGGTAGCTACAGCAGACTTTTATCTAAGACTTCCCTCAAGAGCTTCCCTTGCCCATCTGTCAGATACCAGCTTTTCTACTCATTTCATTTCTTTTGAGTAATCAAAGAGAAAATTTTTTACTGTCTCTGTCTAATGACACCTCTTGTTGTAAAGCAAGAGGCTTAACAGACTTGGGTAAGCAAAGCACATCAACTGAATTTCACCTTTAGGACGCCTCTATACCTTCTATCTCCCAAGGGATGCAACAATGTTCTTTAAAGACAAACATCTGTCTTTCATGGAAAAAACACACTTCTTTTAGAAAGCTGAAGATTCAGGGTGCAAGTTCAGACCTCTTCTGATGTCAGGACTTGAGCATAACTCAAAATGACTCATTGTCTGGACTAAACTCAAAGCCATTTCTCACTAATATTCAAGACCCTCATATCTCATTTTCTTTCCCATTTCAGTTCCAGCACAGGAAACGCAGACATATTCCATTCAACTATCCCTTTCCTTTATACTGACAGGATAAGTTTAACTAAAAATAATGTGGCTTTAAGAGCCACTTTTGATCCTGTGATCCCGAGTTGGGATATCTTTTCTGACATTAGTGTTTTTCTTTTTTCCCTTGGTTTTCTCTTAGAAATGTGAACCTTAACATGAACCAGACTACCCACCACATGCTTCATTGCTTCAGGTTCTCTGATCTAATTAGCTAATGCATTGATATTTAACTAAACCAAAAATAAATTTATGAAAAAATAACAAGCTTTACAGTTCTAATTATACCTTTAGGATCCTGGGATTACGGAAAATACAAGTTTATGACTATTTATCCTGAAAATCATCTCTTAGCTTTTCCTCTGTTATGTGTTGGAACCCAAGACATAAGATATTGTGGATTTCCTGTTTCTTTCTCTTGATTGAAATGACCTTCAGTAAACAACTTATTGCTGTATAGCACAAAACGAAGTACATTAATGAGTAACCTTTCGATATTAAAATAGTTGCTCAAACCAAACACAAAAAAGGGAAGTCATTCTTCTTAAGGGTGAATTTTCTTCATGATTGGCAATTCGTTAATAGAGAAGGCTAGTCCCTCAGTAGCAAACATCTGTAAAACTACTATCTAAACTTTTCTGTCTATGCTTTTACTTACTCAGGGTTCTCCAGATTGGCCTTTGTCCTGAAAGATAAATATTGCCAAAATAGCTCCTACAAAATGTTGTTTAAATCCAACACATAGCAAACTGCCAATTATGAGAAATTTCCTCCAGTAATTGTATTCTTCAGAGTGTGGAGAATATTATTCTATTTAGAAATATAGTTAACAACATTGACATTTTTCATGCCTTTATTTAAAATGTAGTCCTACAGAAAAGCTTTTCACAGTAAGTCGTAGAAGTGCCCCCATGAAAGCACTTCTGAAAACATCCATCTTACAACAAATATCTGAAAATATGGGCCAATAGCTAGAGAACATTTCTTGGGGGGAAAGTTCCCCTTGGAACAGACTATAACTTTTCAGAGTGAATCTTCAGTTTGATTATTTTGTTCAACGGTCAAATTACTGAATTAGAGATGCTGTCACTTTATATTGTTCAATAGGTTCTGGCTTATTCTGGCATATGTCCTTATGTTTACTGATTAAGGGCAGAAATTGACTTACGTACATGCATCAAACATTTAAGTGCAATAGAATATTAATTTGATCGTCTGAACATTGTCTTAAAAACTAAACTACAAGAGGTTGTAATCTTCAGTTGAGTGACTAGCCAGCAAGCTGAAAAGACAAGAAAGCAGATCATTTCAGAAACTATTTTGAGAAACATATTCTAGTCCACAACTTTTACGCTACAACAGGATACCATTCACCTTTATTCAGTGAATTCCCCATCCAGCACACAGACAAATCCTGTGTTTTCTTCTGGAATAGGTACTCACCAGCAGAAGGCACAATGGGAGGCAAAGGAAAGGTCATAGCTCGGGCAGATTCCTACTGATTTCTAATGGCATACGCTTCCTTTTGCCACCATTTAGAGCAGTAACAGCCAGATCCCTAAAGAATGCTAACTAGTTACTGTTTTTCTAACTCTCTTGTATGTCTTTGTCCCCTGTGAGGCAGGTTAGCTTGAGAGTGCCTTACTCTCCCTTTTCATGAAGACAGATGGTGTATTAGCCGAAGTGTCTTTCTTCACTAGCAGTTCAGCTACAGGTGTTCAGCCGCAGGGGCCAGGGAGGAGCTTTAGCTGCAAAAGCTCTGCAGCAGCTGCTTGAAGTGCTCTCAGCATACCTGTGAGCTGGCTCACAATGCCGGGGCAGATACATTCCCTATTTTTTACCTGTGGCAACAGTCCTGTGCTGCACTTCAGCACAAAGGTGCAGCTCATTGTCAAATGCATATGTTTACTTTATTACCTCAAGGAACCAAGGGACAGCAAATATTGAATGACTACTGCTGTAGTTTCATTTTCCTGCAGCTGTTTGGATAAGGTCCCTCCAGGCTGAACAACCTCAGCTCCCTCAGTCTTTCATCACAAGAGAGGTGCTCCAGCCCTCTGACCAGCTCCGTGGCCCTTCTCTGGGCTCACTCCAACAGGTCCATGTCCTTACTGGGAGCATGCTGGGACCTCAGAGCTGGAGGCAGCTCTGCAGGTGGGGTCTCACCAAAGCGGGGCAGAGGGGCAGGATCCTCTCCCTCCTCCTGCTGCCCACAGAGCTTCAGATGTAGCCTTAGATGCACACATGGCTTTGTGGGCTGGGAGTGCCCATGGCTAGCTCATGTCCAATTTTTCATCCACCATTTCTCTCAACTCTCAATCCATTCATCCCCCTGCCTGTGTTAATAATCGGAATTTTTCCAACCCAGGTGCAGGACCTTGGACTTGGTCTTGTTCAACGTCATAAAGTTCACATGGGACCACTCCTCAAGCCTGTCAAGGTCTCCCCAGGTGACATCCCTTCTCTCAAGCACGTCAACTTCATCACTCAGCTCGGTGTCATCTGTCAGCTTGCTGAGACTGTACTCACTCCTACCGTCTACGTCATTGATAAAGCTATTAAATAGTATTAGTTTCTCGAGGGACACCACTCATTACTGGTTTCCACTTGACTCTTTGGATGTGGCCACCCAGGCACTTCCTTCTCCATCCTACAGTCCGTCTATCAAGATCAAATCTTTCCAATTTACACATAAGAATGTTGTGGGGGACTGTACCAAGAGTTTTACAGAAGCCCATTAGATGACATCTATAGGTTTTCTTCATCCACTGGTACAGTTACTCCACTATGGAGGGCTACTGTGTTAGTCAGGAGGAAATCTGTTTGAAGACAGATTCTCATAAACAGGAGTCAAGAAATTAAGGTTTCTCTCTTTTTATGAAGTGAAAGGTTATTGTGTGTACCACAGAGACATTTCAAATTGTCTTTATTTAGACTGTCACACAACTGAACATTCTTTGATTTAATCCAAACTCCTTAGAATATAAAATCATTATTATTCTCATCCTTCAAGTTTTAGGCACTCTTCTAGCAAAACTAAATGTGACTCAATTTATAAAAGTATTACCAAGAAGTATTGTCTTTCAGAAAGCCATAATCAGTGTGATACATCACATGAGTCTGCAAAAGATACATACCTTTTGGAACAGCTGAATCACAGAACAATTGAATGGTTTGGAAGGGACCTTATAAAGATCAGCCAGTTCCAAACCCCCTGTAATGGGACACCTCCCATTAAACCAGGTGGCTCAAAGTCCCATCCAGTCTGGACCTAGCTTTGAACACTGCTAGGGATGTGATGGCCACAGTTTCTCTGGGCAACCTGTTCCAGTGCTTCAACACCCTCATAGTAAAGAATTTCTTCCATGTATTTAACTGTGCCAGTTTTCATAATATTGGTCAAATTTGCATCAGCTTGTATTTAGCTATTCATGATCATGGTTTGTAGGATACAATTTTATGAAACTTGAAACAGGGATAATCATGACCCGGCAAGGACAGAAATTACAATTAAAAATTATATTCGAATCCCAGGAAAATTTCATTGCTAAATTAAGCAGAACAAACAATATAAAGCTTAAAATGCACAGAGACAGCTGTTCATCAGTATGTGCCAGCTTTCCTAAATATGTGTTTAACACTCACAAACACTTGTGGTTTCACAGCCACTTGTGACAGGCTCTAGTATGATCCCTGTCCAAGGCAATTCCTTTGATAATGAGGGGGCAGAACTTGTCTAGACCAAAATAAAGAGAGCAGAAAGCTGTAAAACACTGCAGGTCACATCAAGGCAGAAAATGAGGACTAGAAAAGAATTTGAAGAGCACCTTGCAAAGGATGCTCAAACTGGTAGTAAAAAGGTCTTTACACATATCAAAAGAAAGTAGGTAGTTACAAAACTCATGAGATGGGTTAAAAACAAAAGTCTTAACTGGGGAAGGGGGTGGGAGGGGGTTTTCAAGGATGGCAAAGCTAGCACAGAGAAACTCAAAGACTTGTCTGCCCCAGGCTGCATTTGGAGATGCTGGAGATTCATGACATCACATGTGCCTCCCATGGAGGAGGATACGATCTACATCAATTTGAAGTAACTTTACAGGAAATATGAGCCTAAATAGGGAAGTGAAATACAGGCTGTGCAAATATTTAATCTGGAAGTGAAGAAAGTCATCCCAGCTAGGTGACGTTGAGGCACAAGTGATGAGAGACACCTCAGCTACCAAATTGTGGAACTACTGGTTGTGGCATAGAACCCATCTTCATGGTTGGGAGGTAGCCACCAAAGCATTACTGTCAACCCAGGCCATGACAGAGCCCAGCTTGAGAGGGAAAGACCAGAGAGTCTGACCTTGTCAGTTGTGCAGCTGAACCACTGGAGGCAAAGTTCACTGAATGCATGGACAAACAGGGACTGACAGGGAAGATTGTATTCATGTGTGACCAGTGACAGGCTGCCCAGAGAGTTTATGGCATCTCCCTCATTGGAGATACTTCAGAACTCTCTGGACACAATATTGTGCCTCTCAGGTGACCCTGCTTGAGCAGGGAGGTTGGACCAGATGAGCCACTGTGGTGTCTTCCAACCTTGCCCAGGCCATGATTCTGTGATCTTTAAAAGGGAAACTGCCCGACTGCCTGCTGGGTGAGGGTCTCAAGAAACACATCACAAGGGTCCATCCCATGTTTTCCTTCAGCTTCCACAGTGCCCATGGGCACTCTGAGCTTTCCGCCGGCATCCCGTCCCTCCTACACCTGAGAGCTGTTCGCACCTACCCCTCAGCAGGGACCTGTGTTTGCTGCGACTCCTCGGCAGCCTCAGGCTTTCACTGCCCGCCATTCGGACCATGCCACGCCGCCCACCTCCTTTGCCACGGCAGCGCAGCCGCAGCCTCAGGAGACTGACCCTGAGTGACCGGTCTCGGGGGACTGATCGGCCCTCCAGGGTTGGCCGACCCTTCGAGGGTGACCGACCCCGGGTGACGGACGCTCTGTA
>VZRQ01006661.1:24933-47320 GCA_013397975.1 Machaerirhynchus nigripectus
GCGGGGATGAGGAGCTGGGGAGCCGGGGCGGGGAGCCGGTGAGGAGGGAGCAGGGCTGCCCTGTATGCGCGGTTGCCCGCCACCCCTCACCGCCCTGGGGTCGGGGCCCAGCTCGGCGGCCCGGCGGAGGCGTCGGAGGAGCCGCGGCGGCTCTGGCGGGGGCAGAGGAAGGCTGACAGGTGAGTGCCGGGACCGGGATGAGCCCTCGGGGCGCTGCCCCCGCCCGGTCCAGTGCGTGTCACTCGAAGCCCGTGCAGCCGCTTTTCTTTCTCTTTTTTTTTTATTATTATTTATTTTGCGGTAGCGCGGTGTAATTTGACGTCACTTAGTGGTTTGGCTCTTCAAAATAAGTCTGAAAGTATTCAGGTACTCCATAGCTAGAATACCACTGGAATACGAAGTCTGTGGCTTATGAAGAGCTGAGCCGCTGTCTCCTGTGAAAAGATATTTAAAGGCCTTGACCTGCAAAAGCCTTAGTTTAAAAAATCCACTATTAAACGAGGATTTAACCTCAAAACTCTGTGTTAGGAGGCTTTGTTTCTTCTGTTATGTGCCCTCTGACTTGCGGTGGTGAAGGGTGGGTGTGTACAGGTGTCTGTGACGACAGCCTCAGTAATTTTAACCTTTGCAGCCATTTACACCTTCGGAATTGACTGGATGTGAAGCAAAACAGTTCAGATTTCTGTAGACATCAGACTTCATTTAGTAATTGCAGAGAAATGAAGATGCAGGTGTACTAAACTATCTGACTTGTTTGCTGCTACTGCTGCCCTGCGTCTCCCTGCCAGCTATAAACAATATAATGGTGCTGACCTGTAGAGCTGTGAAGACAAGCCTTTTGGTAAGGCTGTCACAGAAACTTTTAACTTTCTGAAAAAATAAAATGTGGTTCTGCAGAATCTGTTTTCATGTACTTGCTTCTACCAGCTACTGGTTGAACAAGAGGAGATAGTTCTATGTACAGCTGGAGAAGCGCAGGTTTGAAAACTTTGCTTCAGAAGTACTGCTCACAATTTGGTAAATTAAGGCTGCATCAAGAGTTAAGTGAGATTAGGTCATTAATTGAAATGCAGAGAAACGGAACTTTTTCCTCTCCAGGTGCTGTAATACTACATTTTTATACTGGCTTTGAAAAAAATTCTATGCCAGATGTGTTCATCCAATGCTAAGCACTCAAGAAATATTAAAGTGAACATCATGAGATCATTGTTATGCTTCAGCTTCAACTTCCTTGATATGTTTTTTTCCTTTAGTTACAGTGAAGACTATTTATGGCATAGTTCTCAGTTGACAAAGGCCTTGCAAGTACTTGCTCTCCTCAGATGCTTTAGGTGTCAAAAAAGTACAACATTTAGTGAAAGGTGTATGTATACTTGGCTGCATAAAGGAGAAAAAAAATTGCGGACATCTATATGGTGATACTGTTATTATTTTTTATTTGTAAGAAATACAATAGGAAACTCTGCTGAGCATAGAACATGTATTACAGCCTGCCTTTGTTTTGCATATCCCCCATGCAATGAAACCCATGCCTCGGGTGTGTCAAGTGTTGGTACCCAGGCATCTGTTGCACAAAATATTCCCCATGTGACTGACATCACAAATTCAGGTTTTTTTAGAACATATGACAAATACCATCAGCAGTGTGCTGTGCCACTGTGTGCAGTGAGTTTCTGATGCTGTTTTGATTTGTATTAATGCTAAACTAGTGGCTGTTGGCCCTAACAAACACCAGTGTTTTGTATTTACAGTAACTTGTGTATGCTTTACACACAAATCTGTATATTTTATATCTATATATTTATTTTTCATAAATACTTTTAGGTTATTTCTAGAATCTTTTCTATTTAGATAACCTCTAGAGTAAGGCAGCTGTATCTCTCCATCATTGTATTTAAAACTAAACAGCTTAGTTAACAGTAAATCTTCCTTAATCCTGTCATAATTAAAAAAGAAAAATTTTATTTGGCTCATTTTATCTTGACTAAACTCGGAAAATTCCTTCTTTCTGCACCGGCAAAGTAGGTTGAATTGGTTTTTAGTAGTTAACTTTTCTAGTGTGTTTTAAGAAGGTCAGTAACAATAAACAGAATTATTCACACAGGTGGATATGCTTCTGGAAATATTAGCAAGCTATTCTGAAGTATAGTGTGTGCATAAAATGCCATGGAGGAAAGGCTGAGTGAGCAGGGCCTGTTTAGTCTGGAGAAGAAAAGCCTCAGAATCGTATCAGTGTCTATAAGTGTCTGAAGGGAGGGTGTGAAGAGAATGGAGCCAGACTCTTCTCCGTGGTGCTGAGCAATAGGAGAAGAGGAATGGCAGAAACTGATTCATAGGAGATTCCACCAGAATATGAGGAAGAACTTCTTTACTGTGCAGATGATCACACTCTGGGACAGATTTCCCAGAGAGGCTGTGGATTCTCCCTCACTAGAGATATTCCAGAACCTGGACACAATCCTGAGCAATGTGCTCTGAGATGACCCTGCTTGAGTAGAGAGGTGGGACCAGATGAACTACTGTGTCCCTTCTACCCTTACACATCCTGTGAGTGGGAAGTGAAAGCACAGCACTGATTTAGGATAGTGTGCATCTTGTTTCTCCTTCTACAATGTCTTAGAAATTGTTTCATTGTACAGTAGAAATCTGTTAATTCTGTGATCTTCTCTCACACTTACCTGAAACTCAGTGTAAGAATCCTTTGGGTTTTTTATTGTGCCTCATGTTGTTCTTTGAGTTGTCTCAGTACAATTTCGACAATAGATAGCAATATGTAGTCTTTTTGTATCAAGTTACCATGTTTTCACAGTGTGGTTTTAGTAGCTTATAGGATATTGATAGAATAAGCAATCATTTAATGGACTGCAATTATGTACGTAATAAGCTTGGTTAATAAAATACAGACTTTTTAACATTTCATGTTTTAATGGAAGTATCAATATTATGAATGTTAAAAGAAAAAAGTATATCAGGACTATTTATGATCACTGAAGTATATTTGGAGGTTTCCATTGTAAGTTAAAAAATGTGTGTACTAAAAATACTGAACGAGCATATGTGAACTCAGCTGGGAAACAGTTGTAACTGATTTTTAAATTAATCTTCTGTTTGCTGTTCAAGCTCATATTATTTTCATCATCCATTTTTTACCAGTACTGGCAAAGCAAAACCACTTTTATTTCATAGTATACCTTTGACACCCTTCAGATTAACATACCCAACTTAAAATATTTCAGTACTTCACACTTGGGATTTGGTCCTAACCAACTTGAATTATGACTGCAAACATAACCTTGATTAAAATAGTGTTAAAAATAACTGTGATGGTTATTTCAACATCAGACCATGGTGTGCTGTTGTAGAACATGGGTTGTTGCATGGTTGCCATTCAGTTTTAGTTGAAAGGTAGTACTGAGTTGCACCAGTTGTAGCTGGGTGATAAAGCTACTAGGCAGTGAGAATTTGCTCCATATTGTACCTCAGTTTAACAGGGATGTGTCAGTGAAGGAAAGGGGAGAGGTAGGTGGTTGGAAGCAAGGTTAAAAACATAAATGCTTACTTGGATTTGGTATCTCCATGTGCTACTGTAACAGTACCTCTGATATTGCTAGCTGGTCATGGTCACAAAGATAGTATATGCTAATTTGAACTGACTGCCAAAGATGATTTGGGTTCATTTGTGTCTTAAAGCAGTCATTCTTTATTAAATATTAGTCATCACTAGTGGAAATAAGAAATTTAAAAAACATTAATGCTTTTTGAGATCAGAGAGAATTCATTTTGCCATTACTTCCACATGGATTTTCAGAAGGTATGACATAAAATTCAGTAGACAAGAATACCTTCTGAATAAGTAAATACAGTTGTATTAGAGGACAGTTTGATTTCTCTATGGAGGTGTTAAACTAAAACATTGAAGTTTAGGTATCAATAGCATTTTGATATGGCTTTCATAAGTGTAGTGTTATTCTTCAGAGGTGCATTTTAACCCTAAGCTGATAGAATATTAATCTGTAATGGAAGAAGAGACCTATTCCTGTAGACTTTATTTTCAAAATAAAAAGAATTTGGGCTGTGTGAAGTAGTGTCATGATGCCTCTCTTAATGCAGTTGGTTTTTTAAAGATATGAACATTATATTCTTACGCTATAATAGAATTCTGGTGACATAGTCAAACATCGCTTGAGACTTAGCTTTTCACAGGTTAAATTCTTGGAGTGAAAGTTGCTTGTTTTTCTGGAAATCACATATCACTAAAAAGCTCTTATTTGTGCTGTTAATGGTATGATTGTTGGCTGCTTTAAATAGATTCTGAAAGGTGCTGAGTTTCACAAAGCTGAGTTCAGCTGTTAGTAGATTGGCCTTTTTTTGTAGTAACTGGCATGTGGAGGGAACTGGAAGGAAACTAGGACTTCTCATTGTCGTGTGACAAGAGTGCAAAGAAATCATGAAAGCATAAATTGTGTGAGTTGGCTCTCCCTTTAGTAATAGAAAAAGGTTCTCAGGATCACATGAGCTTTTTCTCTTCTCTGAAACCCCTGCTATGGAGAGTCCACATTGCTGCTGTTCTTCTATTTAAAGGACCTCAGACAAGAATCTCTTTAGAACTAAGCAGTATTTTTTCTTACAGAATAGTGTTACAAATTCTCATTTAACACATTTTTAACAGAAATTTAGTTGTATTAGTCAAATATGCCTATTTTGTCTCACTGTTCTCTCACTTTAAGTGAAGTAAGTCATAAAACTCAATATAGTACTTTGTTGTGCTTTGCTATTTCTTGGAGTAAGATTTAAATTTATTTGCATACTATAAGTTGAAATTCAGTTGACCAATGAGAAGCACTTCCATCAAGCCCCCCACTGGCTTGTTCTGTTTCAGACTGTACTGGAGTTTGTGGGTTGTGGACTCTGTGTAGGTAGTGAGGTGACTTCTGATTCAGGTCTACCAACCTGACCTCGGTGCCAGGGCAGTTCATGGAGCAGATTGTGCTGAATGCCATCCCAGGGCACATGCAGGTTTATCAGGGGGATCAGGCCCAGCCAATGTGGATTTATGAAAGGCAGGTCTGGTTTGACCAGCCTGGTCTTCTGTGACAATATTACCTGCTTGGTGGATGAGGGAAATGCTGTGGATATTATCTGCCTGGACTCTAGTAAAGCCTCTGGCACTGTCTCCCACAGCATTCTGGAGAAAATGGCTGCTCATGGCATGGACAGGTGCAGTGTCACTGGGTGAAAAACTGTCTGGACATCTGGACCCAGGGAGTGGTGGTGAATGAGTAATGGGGTTAGATCCAGCTGGTGGCTGGGCACCAGAGGTGTTCCCCAGGGTCCAGTGTTGGGGCCAGTCCTGTTTAATGGAGTCTTCCCGCAGTCAGTCTGCAGGCAACACTTAAGTTGGGCAGGAGTGGTGATCTGCCAGAGAGCAGAAAAGATCTGCAGAGGGATCAGAACAGGCTGGATCAGTGCATGAGGTGAGGCCAGTGGTCTGAGGTTTAAAAAGAGCAAGTGCACAGTCCTGCCTTGAGTCACAAGAACCCCTTAAGCACTACAGGCTGAGGGGAAAGTGGCTGGAAAACTGCCCTTTAGAGAAGGACCTGGGGTAGCTGGTCAACAGGTGGCTAAACATGAGCCAGCTGTGCCCAGGTGGCCAAGATGTCCAAGGGCATCAGCAATAGTGGGCAGCAGGAGCAGGACAGTGACCATCCTTGCATTGTGCTGAGCACTGGTGAGGCCACACCTCTAGTGCTGCGTCCAGTTCTGGGCCCCTCTCAAGCAAAGACATTGAGAGGCTGGAGCATGTCCAGAGAAGGGAATGGAGCTGGGGAAGTGTCTGGAGCCCAAGTCAAATGAGGAGCAGTTGACGGAGCTGCGAATGTGTAGCCTGGAGAAAAAGAGGCTCAGCAGGAACTGTATTGCTCCCTACAACTGCCTGAGAGAAAGTTGTAGTGAGGTGGAGATCTCTTTCTGCCCAGTAACAAATGATAGGACAAGAGGAAGCAATCACAAGTTACACCAGGGGAGGCTTAGGTTGAATATCAAGGAAAATTTCTTCACCAGAAGGATTGTCCAGCTTTGGAACAGGCTGCTAAGGGAAGTAATGGAATATCACAAAGTGGTAAAAAAAGTTATCATTTCTAAGTCCCTGGAAGTACTTAAAAGACATGTAGTTGTGGCACTTCGGGACATTGTTTAGTGACGGCTTGGCAGTGTTATTGGTGTAGATGATCTTCAAGGTCTTTTCCCATCTAAATAATTCTTTGATTCTAAAAAAATTATTTGAATGCCTGAGTAAGCATGTCAGGATAGAAAAGTTACAGCTTTCACTGTATATGCTGAAGTGGATTCCTGCTCCTTATTTTGGTTTGGCTCCTAATGTGTGAATTGTTTGGTTTTGGGGTTTGTGTTTTCAGTGTGTATTATTTTGTAACTGGTTTTGTGAATATGGACAAGTAAGACTGTGAATAAAAATATAATATAGACTGCTTATATAAATAAGAAATGAGGTTCAAACATAGAGGTGAAAATAAAAAGTACCGTAACATTGTTAGCGTAGAAACACATACTCACGGTATGATTATATGCAGGTGCTTTTATTGAAGAGCTCTGGGAATCGGGGTACAGACGCAAATCTGATTCCAACGTGGATTTGAGATGGATACATTTTATACCCTTTCCTTACATAACTGTTGTTTAATCATCTGTTAATCATTATCTTTGCATTGTTCTATTTTCTTCTCCCAAGCATGAGCTTTAAGCCCCCTCCCCACAACCTTTCCCATGTTTGTTGTTCCTTTCCTGCGGTTCTGATTGTGCTTAAACAATCACCTTTAATATTCAATTACTAAGCAATCATCGGTGGGTACACAGGTGCAGGTTCCCATGATTTAGCAAAGACAATGCCCACTCCCATTCCCGAGGCCTACTTTTGACTATCATGATTTTTAGAAGCATTTTAACCCTATGCTATCGACATTATATGTATCCCTGTAACTTCAGTGGAAATTACCCATCAGTGTCTTTGCAAGACTTTATTTGTGCAAAAGTTGTGTGAACATCTTTGGTCACAGACTTCATGTTCAGATATATACAGAATGGATCTGTATCCCATGTTGCTGCTTGTGTTATGCTTGGAGAAACAGAATAAACTTCAGAGAGATAGGAGCAAAGTGTAACTACATCAGAATTATTATAAGGAATTTGTCCAATCTGCTCGTTGTATGTCATGTGGCTTTCTGTGGGAATAATTTCATGGAAATTCCAGTGTGTTATTAAAAACAAACACAGCATGTAGTGTGCAGAGATTTTTGTTGTGACAAGTGGTTCTTGCTTTTGGGTTTTATAATTAATATCTTTTATAAGTAGTTTTGTAATAAATTTGTGTCCTTCTCCTTTGGGATAGAGTTGTAGACTCTTTTCTTCTCTACCATTCATTAAACAAGACATTGTAAAGATGATTTTCCTGATTGGTATAGGTAGCTGTTTCTCAGTGTGCATAGAAAGTTCTTGCTTGAAACTGATCTCTGTTCTCAGAAATTATTCATTTGCCAGGAGAATTTGATGAAAGTAATACTGCTTTTCATGCCACTCCTTGGTTTCTCCTAATTACAACATACAACTACAAAAAAGTGTGTGCTGCAGAGAAAGGTAAAATTGAGGTGAGTTTATAACTGGACCTGTATCTCAGTGGTTTTGTTTGCAGGGAGGAGAAGGGGAGGGTTTAGTTATTGCTTGCAGCACAGACCTGAAGATCAAGCTTACGCAGTCTCTTAAAATGCAGTAGTATATGCTATTACAAGAGGGCTGCCTGTCAAAATGGCTTTTTTCACAGGTATGCAGGCTCTTTGTTATGCAAGAGAATAATATTTTTTTCACAGATAGTATGCGCTGTTTTTTAATGTACAAACTATTTATATGCTGAACATACGTGTTGGAAAAGTCCGCTGCATAGTTAATGTTAATGAACCTTTCTTTGGCTATGTTTGGGAGCCTATGTAGGATGGAATGGGAAACAAATTTACCATGTTGATACCTACTTAGGGGCACTGGAATTTAGTAGCTTGGAGAGTACACTCTTTTAGTTTGTAATTTTTGTAGAAATGTTTTTTGTTTCGGACACATCACTGAAATAAACTCTCCAACCAGTTTGTTAGGTTAGGAAGTCGACATTACTGAGTTTGCTGAGTACGTGGGGGTAGCTCCACCCAACATCCACACCCACTGTCAGAACTTTTCACTATGCATTGTAGCAAACAAAGAAATTAATGTTCATTGTCTATAAATTGGGTAATTATCTTCATTAGTTAGTATTCCATGTTCTCGTGCTTACTGATTTCTTGCTTCTCATCCTAATTACTCCACTTTTTCACTCCTTTTATTATCTTTATCCCAGATAGAGAGGGTTTCAATACAATTGCTGAATTGTCTTAGTTACTTTCTTATTTCAGGATTCTGCAGAATGTCCTTGTGGTCCATAAATTCTGCATTCCTTGTGTCCAGTTTCAGCAATAGGTCTCTCTCCTAGGCTTTGTTAACCTTCTCATAGATCTGAGGTCACTGAAGCATATCAAGGTTGATTGGAGTTGGTTTAGCAAAGTTTCAGTAATTTTCCCAAACTGTGTTCCTGCAATGGCGGGCTGTGAGAAACCTTGCTAAGTGCTGACTACAGTGACAGATGACAGAGAAGAATTTACACTTCTTATGATTAATTAAAACAGTAAATTAGAAAAGTTAACTAAAACAGTTATTTAGAAAAGTTATTGGGAAAGTTGTATCATTAACTAAGCACTATATGCTACAAAACTAAGCATTAGTCATGGATTGGGATCAAATGCTATTATTTTAAGGTTGAAAGAATTTTCCAACATTTTCCCCCACTGCTACATAGACTCTTTTTAAAAAAAACCAACAACTTTGTTTGGGAACATACATGGTAACAGGTCTGTCCTGTAATTGTCTAGCTATAGCAAGAGTGTTTTGTGAGGCTTGGTATAAGAATTTGAGCAGCTATGTTCATGTTGTACAAGAAGCAGTCATGCTACTTGTTATCCTCGTAGATGGTAATGGTTTTTTCTACTAGTGTGAAGTAGCAACAGCTTTTATTTTCATTTTACTTCTAATGGAAACATAGAACATTCACTTATCATTGATAATTGAAACATTTTAAATGCCTCTTTATTAAAAAAACAGTGGAGTAAAAAGTTGCCTAATTTCTTTGATCTAGTTTAGTAATGCAATCCTTTCCTTCCCTGCTTGAACCATCTGTAAAGAGGTTGTTGGATAGCGCAACGTTTCTTGACTGTGGCAGTGCTGATTGTCATTTCAGTCATCAACAGTTACCTCCATTGCTTTTGTAAGTCTGACATCCTTTGGAACAGGCTAAGCTTCATCAAACTATGAAACAAGACATTTCTTTTGGAAACGGAGTGAAATAGTTTGATCAAACAAGCTCTTAATTTTATTAAGTTGTATATTGTGTCTGCAGTGTCTGAATAAAAAACTGAGTTCCTCAGCTGTTCCCCTTGGGCACAGGTCACAGTAGTGCTGTCTTTGTAGTTCTAAATCCAGATGCAAGTCTTGGAACTTCCACTTTGTCTCAAGTTGCTGACATCTTAGTGTCATACTGCTACTGTCCATCTTGTTTAGTGCTGCTCAGATTTCATATGTCCTTTCTGTGGTTACTTGTTTCCAAAACACCATCCTGATATTTGATGTGTTTTGAAAATACATTTGAAAGTATTTTTTGTATGTTGCAAAGTCTTTAGGTAATCATATTGATCTTGATGGCTGGTCGTGTTGGTCTTAACTATTCAAAAAAACTTAAGCTTGTTTGTAGGACCAGAAATGTGGTGTGCCTTCATTTGTTAGCTTTTTCATGCAATTAAATGGTGAGTTCTAGTGCCCAGTGCTTTGAAACATTGTCAGAAGTGTATGTATTGTCTTTTAAGGGTCCAAGTGGGTGACCTTTGCGCTACTCTTGCCTATTTAGTAAAAAATACTTTTCCCATAGCTGATGTAGTTCCTGGTTTGAAATTTTAGTATTCTGTAGCAACTTGCTTATTTCAGTGAAAATGCTGGCCATCTTAACTATTTTGCTGTTCAGTAAAAGCTTCAAGTACATAAGTAGACACTTCATTTTCATGACAAAGGGAAATGAGCTTTCATTCTGAAAGGGAAGTTTGTACTTTCAGGCCTGCACCAATGCCCTTCCAGTGCCCCTAATGCTTGCCTGAAGGAAAGAGTGTCTCTTATCCTCATGTTTAGGAGTTCTTTGAGTGAAAAATTCCCATTTATGATGTGCAAAGCATAGGTCGTAAAGGGCTAAGTAGCTGTGCTTCTTCTACTATAGTAGAAGGAGTACAAGACCAAAGTCGTCTTGAACTCCTCAATACTTTTTTTTTTGTGGGCTTTGGTTTTTTTTGGTTGTGTCTTTTAGAATTCAGCTATGTTGTGGGGGGAGAGACACAGGTATTTCAGTTAGACATTCTTGAAAGAAAATGCTGTATATGCCTTGAATAATGGGATTTCTGGAGTTAAATGCCTGCCTCCTCTCACTGAGATCGTTTGCAATGTCTGTATTTTCTGCTCAGAAAGATCTACATTTAAGATCTCTGCTCCTTCTAATCTGTTTCCCACAGAATTTGCAATCCAAGGGCTCAAGTAAAGTCTCCTTGATTACTCTGTATTAGTCATGAAAGACTTGGATGTAGAATAAAGTTTGGGTACAATTGTTGGCTGTCAGCAGGTGCTGTACAAAAAAACCAATTGCTGTATAGCACTATTGCTATACACTAGGATCTAGACCCATTAAAAAAAAAAGCTGATAATGTTACAATTTACTTCTGGCATCAGAAGCCTATTCGTCAGCACTTACGAAGTAAAAGCTTCAGTGCCAGTAACCCTGATGCTACAATTGTCACCTGTCATTGCTGAGAAGATGGTGTCAGCGGGCAGTACTGAGGTACATGAGATTCCAAGGTTAGCAGAATCCAATATATGACCATACATCCTTCCACACAGTTGCTTTTTTAACATAACGCTAAATTGATTTTTTGTTAATAAGATGGTATACTAAAATATTTGTTTACAGACTTTATAAATACCAACATTAAAGACAACTGAATACTTCCCAATTTCCTTACATACATGTTTCTTTAATTATTCTTGGTACCAGTCTTCCTTCTCCTCTGTATTTCAGTGGAATTACTCTATTAGGATTTTGTTCCATGGTATTCAAATTGTTCAAGTACAAGCATTTCTTTGTATAGGACTCTAATTTAGGCCAGTCTAGTGGAGTAGTGACTCTGTTTCCACAAAAGCAAGGAATGCATGAAAATGGTTTCTAGCATTTGCTCTAGCATTTTTCTGTATTTTGTTTTGTTATTTAAATGAAAACTACAAGTCTGAATTAGAAATAAAAGATGAAAAAAGGCAGTTACTACTGTAATTTTTCTTTGGTTCCAAATATAGCTTTTTTGTTTATATGTGTCATTATGTATGTTAATGACTTTTTAAAAATCTGATGTACTGAACATGTCTTGGGGAAGAAAAACAACATGGAATAATGATACTTAATTCACATGTGTAAGTGTCTAAATATGGTTTCAGCTCTAGAAAGCTTTAAGAGCAAAGCATAGCTTGGAATCAATGGAACAGTTTTAATTAAGTCAATCTTTTTGCTTTTTTTCCCTTTTTTTCACTTGAATGTGTCTGACATTTCATCCAGGGTGCTATGAAGCACAAAGCATGCCTGAGTACCAATTCATACACACATATGGTTATTATATTTTTGTCCTAGAATATCTTTGTTAATTTACCATGTATACACTGTAAATCTATATCCTTGCATTCAGTTGGATTCATTCGATTGTTGTGTTAATGCATACCAGTGCAATCAAGTAGCCAGAATATTATGAGGCTTCTTTTTAGTTTATGTAAGACTAATGGGATGTTTGAATTGGCATGGTATTAGGTCCCTGACAAAAGGTTTAGATGCCAGTCCAAGTGATGGCTTGCTAATTAAATGTCTAAATGTCATTAAGACCTTGAGAACTAGACTTGATTCATAAAGCTTTTCCCAAAAATGTTTCAAGTGCTGGAAGCTGAAAAGAATTAATTTAATGGAGAAAGAGAGCTTGTCTTCCTCTAAAACCAGTGGATTTGTGTATTGCTTTGTTTCCATGAAAGAGTAGTTGTCTGTACATGACTGTCTGTATACTGTTCCAAATCACTCTCTCAATTTTACTTGTGAGCAAGATGTCCAGGTCTTCTTTTCACAAGTGAAATAGTGCCCAGAATGATGTAAAGCTACTGAAGAGGCCATGTGACAGTCTGGTATGAGTGCAGCAAGGAAGACCTGAAACTAGTGGTAATGACAAAGCCTGGTTGTAATTCACTGGTTTTTAATTTAGAAGTCTCAGGTGGTTTAGAATGTTTTAACTTGTTCAGGAAAACGCTGGGAAGATGTGTCTACCTTCAAGGTATGGGTGCTGCCACAGCTGTTTTAATTTTGCTCTCTGGCAATGTATTAACTCTTGTCTTAAAAGTCAACTGCTCTGAATATAGGTAGCTTTGGAATGTACTTATCTGTTACTTCCTTAGCCAGTGTCTATTGTTTGAAAATTTTCTGACTAGTGATGTACAAGAGATGGAGTTCTTTACAATGCCAAGTAGTTGTTTGTGTGGGCAGTTTGCCACCTGGTTCACTGTTTGAAGAGGAATTGTCTATTCTATTCAGTCTGTGTTCCTTTGAGTTTACTGTACCATTTCTGTTTGAAGAGGAATTGTCTATTCTATTCAGTCTGTGTTCCTTTGAGTTTACTGTACCATTTCTGAACATGGATGGATAGTGCTTTTCATCATTCTTGTCTCTGTTCTGCATTTTCTAAGTTCTAAATATAACAATATTGCTTCTGTTCTCTAGAAGCCCCATAAGCTTCAAAATTGCTTTATGTTGTGGAAACCTCAAATCCTTTAAAAGACACAATTTTTGTGCTAAAGCAATTCCGCTGCTCATAGCCCACACTGCAGAACACTACCAGGCACTTGGACTGGGCAATAAGGCTGTCATGAGCCTCACTGCCAGCACTTGCCAGCATTTGCTCTTTGGGAAAGGAAGGGCAAAAAACAGTAAATACGAGAACACCAGGAAAAGTGTCAGCCAGGTGTAGACTAGAAGACCCCTGCTCTTGTAGCTCACTCATTGAAGTCGTGCTGTGATTCCAGCCTTTCCTGGAAGTGCTTGGCCGTAGTGCAGTGGCAGTGTGCTACCACTCTGTTCCACCCTTCTGCATGGTGGATGCACATCTGGGCACACAGGGGCAGTTCTGGTTGAGTCACTCGTCCAGATGACTTCAGTCACACGTGTGTGGTAACATGATGAACGAGTGCCACAACTGAGTGCTGCACAGAATTCCCAAGTGTCTGGTCACAAGGTGGAGCAAAAAAAATCAAGTAAAGGAGAAAAATAAAGAAGTGAGAGTGGAGAACAGCTCATTCATAGTCTTGAATAAGAAAATTTCAATTACTGCCTATTGTGTTTCTGGAGAAGGACTTTGGTTTTCTGTTCAAGTGACAGAAGGGATTTTGTCAATGGCATGGGATATCTCCTATTGTTTCTTCCTTGTTAGAACAACTATTACCTACTATGAAGATTTCTGCCTTTCTCTTGCCACCTGGGGTAATTAGCTTGCAAAATTAAGTCCTTCAGTGTTGTGGGAAATACTTAAAATTCTTGAGCTCTCAGCTTACCTTAATTTTCAGGCATTAAGTTTCCCTGCAAGACTACTCTACTTGGAATTTTTGTTCATGTAGAAAGAATGTATTATGTTTGTTTGCCAGAGTTTACTTGGGATTGCTCAGTTTACTTGGGTTTGCCAGGCAAACTCTGAACTTGAATAATTTGAGTTTTAACATTAAAACATTACAAATTACTTCTAGCAAGGGATTCAGTGCTTCATTAGAAATATATACATTTATAAAAGAGTAATGGATCAATGAAATGCAAATCCGTGCTGAGAAGGAACATTTTTGTTAAATATGACTAAGGGCTGGTGTTGTAGCTGACTCGCACTGGACACTTTTGAAAACCCAATCTCTTCATTCAAGATTGAAGTATTTGGGTTATGTGTTAGGAGAAAAAGTATTCTTCTAGTACACTTAGTGATGGAGAGCTTTTGTAAGTATTGTTGTGATTAATTAAAATTTTCCCTTCCTGTGTCCATCGGGATTGGAATATATGATGCAAAGTACACTAGTAATCCTAGTTTTTTAAATTACTACATCTTAACCTGAATGTTTCTACAGAATTGCAACATTATATACTTTAATCATGCAATTCTGTTGTGGTTCCGAGATTTACTGCATGCAGTTTAGGTATTCTGGTTGAGTAGCTGGTGACCTTGGATTCAAGCTGGGAAGAGAAGCTGGCACTGAAATAGGTATTCTACTTAGATCAAGGAATTCCTGCCTTCTCAGTTTTTGACAGACTTAAATATGGGGTTTTTTGCTCTATTACTCCACTGATGCTTTATCTGTTTTGGGCATGGATATCAGTTCTTTTCTTCAACTGCTTTTTCCCAGTACTTTACTGAAGTGACTTGGGTAGTGGTAAATTTTCAGTAATAGCTGTCTCAGATGCTGGTTTTGATACTTTGAAGATGCATGGTGATTTAAGACGATGAATGGCTGAAAGAAAGGCCAGTTTTGTGTGACTCCTGAAAATATGGATCATAGAGCACTGTTGCTACATGTGTAGAGCTTGGTACTGGAAACAACGTGGCTAGAAATATAATGAATATTTCAAATTTGTATTCCTTTTCTACTCTGCAGGTAGATCAATTTAAAAAAAGTATTCATGCTGCTTGAATACTGGGCAGAGCAGCTTATACTTGAATTTTTATCACCTGTTGGTTATTCAGTAAGCTGAACCTTCATTATTAGGAGGATATATCATAAGATATTATAGATTTCTGAGACTTTTATAAAAACAATTCCTTCTCCATTGAAAAGAAAAAAGTTTTTTCCACCTCACTAATGTTACTGAAATTAAGATTTAAAGATGTTATTCATTCGAAACCCCAAAAGAAAAATGTAACTCCTAGCACCAACACCAGCAGCACATATTTTGAATTGAGGCTGTATATTTTTAACTTTCAATAAACTGACTAAACTTTGTGCCAGAAGAGGAGGGGAAAAAATCAGTATGCCACTATTGCCTAGAGGCTTGTGTAACAGCAATTCCCTAAGGGAGTGAGACCCAAATCATCCAATGACATACTTTTATGATGAATAAATAAGCTGAAGTGAGTAAGAACGCTTCCAAAACAAAAGCTAACTGAAAAATATGACATGAATCATTATTCACAATGATTAATATGGCAGTGAGCACAAAAAACTGCATGTTGGCCAGGTGTCTTGGAGGGTTTTGCTACCTGAGAGCACAAGTCCGTTCTTGTCCTCATCTTGGTTTTCAGCTGAGATAATTTTCTTCCTTCTGCAGGAGTGTTGCCTCCCACATCAGCTCATCTCTGCATGCACAGAAATCAATTAATATGAAGTTCTGTATTGGTCCTGAGAAATGAGCTGGAGGATTTTCTTTCTTACCCTTACCAAGCAATCAGCTCAGTCTTGATGGTGAGAGACTTGATTATAATTGTTGCAGGACCTTATGAGTGTATGCAGACTGCAAGGAATTAAATTCTTGCAGCATTAACTGAATTGTAAACTTTAATGTATGTCAGTCCTGGAGTGGATCCCAGCGCTGTTCAGTGTGACCTTTACGTTAGAGGCAGTAGAACAGTAAAAGCTGGTATTTTTTGAAATACCTTGTCTCAACTTGTGGGCTCAATTCCTACTGAACTTTTGTAATTTGATTAACTGCAGCTATGTTGGGAAATTCATTTCCAGTTTGTCTGATCTGTGCTGATGGATCTCTTTAAACTTGTGACACTTAAAAATATTTTCAGTATACAGTGATAAAATACAGCCTACCTTTTTCTAAACCAGCTAAGTTGTACTCCGTAAACCATACAGCATAAATCTTCTTGACAAGCCATTTTTATTTGTGGTCTTTCTTCAAACTCCCTAGTAATTACTTTTATATACTGAAATGTGGAATGTTTTTATATTTTTGAGGATGATATATGTGTCCTCAGATTCCTTGCCAACACTTTATCTTGTAAATGATAGTTTCTCTAGATTGATTTGATACAGTTGACCTGTTGTAGCTAAGAGCCTCTAAGGCTTGAGCCTTAATTTTAAGTGTTCAAAAGACTATAATTATGGTGAGAAAATGCACAGCCGTGACTTAGCAAGATCTTTGTGTTTCTAGACCTTGTCACAGCCTTTCTTAATGTAGTGGGTTTTAAGAAACTTGTCTCTAGCTGGAACTTTTAAAATCTTAACAAACTTGGAGAATGGTCATGGTTAACCTACTTTTTTTGGAAAAGGTCATTACTTGCAGGATTCTATGAAAATTAACTTTCCTTCCT
Organism: Machaerirhynchus nigripectus; assembly: GCA_013397975.1. Lineage (NCBI taxonomy): Eukaryota > Metazoa > Chordata > Aves > Passeriformes > Dicruridae > Machaerirhynchus > Machaerirhynchus nigripectus. The sequence continues at coordinate 41,424 of VZRQ01006661.1, forward strand.
TTTCAATACCATTGGCAAAAAACATGTAGATGATCTTTAGCTAAATAGATGACCTTCACCTAACTGATTTATTGCTACTAAAATGTCAGAATGCTTACAAGAAATCAGCTCTTGCATTAAGAACATCTGGTTCAAACCAAACAAAGGGAGGACTGAAAGGAAGATTGTGCAGAAAAAGGTAAATATTCGACTGATAGAGCTTCCATTTGTCAGAGTGGTGTGGAATTCTGGGATGTGCTCTTGGGCACTATAATGCTTATATAACCATGTAGCATCCATCTCTTTTAGCAGGGACCTCTGTCAACCACAGTGTAACAAGAATCTGAATCTCACCGTCCACTTGCATGTGCAGTCATCCATGTGTCATGTGAGTACTGTGATGACTTCTTATAGTTGATGCTGAGTGTGAAGAAGCAGCAAAATAGGGCTTTATCTTGTAACTCAGGGCACTGCAAGGGTTCCAAGTGTGCATTCAATGCAGATCTGCCATCAGGCACATCCAGAGTCTGACACTTCCCAAGAAACATGGGAAACTATAACATTTTTTTATCTTTCTTTAAACATATTTTTCTAGTCTATGGCCCAAATGGGGAAAAGAGAAAAAGTATATATTAATGAAAAAAGTCCTCTAGGAATAACTTTTCTTCTGAAAAAAATCACCAGAGAATCCCTGAGGTATACTAACAAGGGCTTTTATATTGGAAACGTTCAGACTTCAGTACTGTTAACAGACTACTGAAACAGAATTACAGATGGTCTAAAAGGTGCAATTATGTTTTCAAAAGTGCTGGATAAGCCTTTATTTTGCTGGAGGTTTGGTGTGAGCAGGTTGGCACATACCAATAAAGCCCCGTCAGTGGGGTAAATAAACTACACTTGAAAGTCAGCTCTTTATCTGATTGCTGAGAACTCACTTTCTGCACCTTACAGACAAATTACAAGATTCTTAGCTCACATCTCTAGAGTCAGCTTCCAAATTTCTTTAAAGGTCAAGCCCTTTAGCAGATTGAATTAGCACCATCCATGAAGCAAGACGTGAAAATTACAATATGCAGATACAGTAAACTACCTACAAGCCTGAAAGAGTTACAGCAGAGGACTTGAAGTGATATAATGCCAGGATAGTGTGATGTTCTTAATTGGAGGATGAGGAAATAATAGGTAATGTGACACAAAGTTGTGTCAGTTGGTGCTCATTTTATAGCTGAGATAGAAGAGTGGGTGGTGAAAGTTATTGGAATAACAGCTTTCTAAACAAACCATCTTTATTATTGCTTTACTGCTTTTAGAAAATGTGACTAATATTGGAGATTGGACCATGGCTCCACACTAGAGCTAACGGATGTGAGGAAGGAAGCAGTATTTCTCCTTGATTTTTTTTTTTTTTTTAATTTTAAGCAAGAAAGCTTCATGCAGATGGAAAAACTTAGTGAGAGGGAAGAAAGTATGAGTGGGAGATGCCCCAGAGAGCAGACTACTTCTGGACAAAAGTAAGGAATTGGCAAACAGTAGAGAGCATTAAATAGTAAAGGATTTAAAAAACAAGTGATGTATTTCTGTGCCTCTGACTTAGTTATGAAATAACGAAACAGCATGCATTTTTCTGCTTTTCTCATTTAGCTTATGTTACATGTCTGTGGGGTAGTTAATTGACCCCTGTGAAAGACAGACCTTGTCACTGCTTATGGAAAAATCTTCTCAAGTTCAGGAACTGGTAGCACAATTTTCTGGAAAAAAAAAAAACGTAGTGGAATTTAGTACATTAGTATAGTAGAAAATCTGTTCTCAGTTCAGAAAATTCCTGTCTGTTTGTAGGACTACTGGATTTCCTCCGGATGATGCATTGGGAACAATGACAGAGTTCTTTTCTTTATTCTTTCTTCATTTGCATGAGAAAGGCAGTCCTTTAGGTTCTTGATCCTCAGGAAGCCTTTTTCTGATGATCTTTCTAGTGCTCATAGTTGGGAGTTCCCATAGTTGGGGAAATAATATGCAATATTTCTGAGAGAATTTTGATGGAGAAAGTAGAGCTACAGCTCTTAGTGGCCACGACAGTGATATAATGCCAATGGGAGTAAGTTAGGAGTTCTCTCAAGTGTGTATATACAAACTTGCACTGGTCCTGGTCACACAGTAAGGACAGGCCTCAGAGGAAACCTGGTCTTTGTGTGGTAGTGAGAGATGTGAACATCTTGCATTGCTAGATAAAATAAGAAACAAAGAGCATGTTCAGCTTCATTGATTTTTTCCCCATGTAAAGTTGAAAGGCACAAGACAACCTTTGGTTACAGCACGTAACTATATGTCATTGCTAAAATACGTGGTTGAGTCCCGTGTTGAGATGAAATTTTTGTCTATGTAAACCAGATGTGAAATGTCTCCTGTTTATTTTGTTAATGAAATCTGTAAAGTACCACCTTTCTAAAAAGTGCATCTGATACAAGTCAATGCCTAAATCTTGCATTAAAAAGTTCTGAAGGCAAGATCTCAGCAGCACTGTTGTTTCACATTTGCAAGTAATGCCAACTATAGTGTCTGGCACCAGAGAGACAATTAAGCTCATTATCCAACCACTCCCTGCCCAGGGTCTCTGAGGTAGGTAGTTTGGTGCATGTTCAATGACTAATAATGAAATGTCAATCACTTTAAATATATTAAATAGTAAAAAGCTTCTAGGGAGAAGAGTATTGCTGCAAAGGATGAGGTTGCAAAGGTTGCGAGAACTGTCCCATTTATGAGCCAGCTATCTAAAACCAGAAAACCTCTTGCATTTCCTCTTATAATAGCCATGATTTTATGAAGCAGATAGATACTTTGGGGAATGTACCTTATGTTTTTAAAAATTTAGATCTTAATCTATGTGGAGTTTTTAATTTGTACTACTTAGTAGTGGGGTGTAACAATGACAAGTTTATTTGGTCTCAAAATTGATCTTTATAAATGCAATGGGAAACAGTGCATAGATTGCATCAAAAATTGCATAAAAAATATTGCCAATTCCATTTCTGGACCCAAATTCCTATCTGACTGAGAATGCTGTGCTGCAGTGATCTTGTCCAAAATAATATAAGTAATTTGAAACTGAACAGGTATCTTTCAATACTAACGTTTTCTGTCCTTTGGATTTGATAGCTTATATGGATTCATGCAGAGATTTGAGTCTTCTAATACATTTTAAAGGGTGGGTTTATGTAATATCTTGTAGGTATTTCTAAGCTTGTCTTGGTAATGGTTTCTTTCAAAGGACAAAAAAGCCATCTTATTCCATCTGCCAGACAGAAAATAACTAGCTGAAAATAAACTTAGTCTAAAGAAGACTTTTTCCTGTACAATTCCTTTATTTTTTCCTGAGAGCCTGGCCTTTTTTTTTTCTCTCTGTTTCGTTGGTATCAGTTTTATTAGAAAAATCCAGTACTGCACATAGAAAGCAGTTTTGAGGGAAGATATTCACCTGTTTGGCTGTATAGCAATGGTTTAACACCACTGGAAGATGCAATATGGGAAGGGTCAAAGCATGCTGTTTATTAGACTGAATTTAACTTATTACTGGATTTTGCTGCAGAGGCAAGTGCATGTGACACAGACCATAAGCTGCCATGTTTATGAAATCATAACAGAATGGGCATTACTATGAATGAGGAAGGGAAAGCTTTTTCCCTCCCACTCAGCTGTCATCTTGGTAGAAATGATTAAAGAATTTGTGCTTGTGCTTGTTCTGCAAATAAATGTGGGGCTTCAGGCTACAGAGCAGTGAATTTGCTCAGATTGTTACTCCCAGACTCAGAAGGGATTAACCAGTACCCAGAGAAGCAAGAGTGTTTTCACACAGTGAGAACTACGGTTAGTGTTCCAGAGTTGCAGAAAATGCAGTATGGGGTGTGTAAAAAAATTTCCATCTTTAATACACCTGGATTGGGTTCTAGGAAATAAACTGTACTTCTCAAAGCTTAGTTCTTCACTTTTAAGTGTGGAACTTATCTTAAAGTACATAGTGTTTCAGTTTCTTTGGTTCTCTAGTGTTGTCTTTGCACACTTAAAGTAGTCATTCTAGGCTGTGTGGCACTTGCCACTTCTGAAAACCTGTCATTCTTTGAGTTTATTACTGGAGCAACCTGATTTGATTTTAAGCTACAACTCCTATTGCAACAACTTGCCAACTGATAATGCAGGTGTTGAGCTGTGTCTGTATTTATTTGAATATACACTTATGCCTATGTAAATAATTTTAGGATGAAGAGAACTTCACAATAACAACTGGAAGCATTTTGGTTTGCTTTTCTGAGGGATGGAGCAATGGTGTATATCACTAAGATATCAAATAAGATGGCTTTAGGTCTAATGCCTAGCTAGGTTCTAGACTTCGAACCTGTTAAGAGTACTGTTACAGTTCTTTACAGCTGAGGGAGGATGAACTTGGTCTCTGTGAAATGGAATCAAGTGGATCATAAACCACCATAAATCATAGGATGTCTACAATTACTGTAATTAATAGTAGCTTTACAGCAAAAAATCATAAACCTGGAACACCCTTGACTAATGGCCCACTTAAGTGTTTTACCATAACAGCTGAAGTGACAGTACCTCTGCAGTTTGCCTTAGTGGTGAAGTTGGAGAGGATTTTGTGCAAAACTATCCTGAAGGGAGCAGATGACATGTCACACATCCCCTTAAGCGTGAAGATGTTTGATAAAAGGTTATCTGGTAAAGAGTATCTTTTCTAAGTACGGATTGTTGCCTTCTCTGACTGGAAAAAGGAGGTATGAGGAAACAGCTGAAATGAAATTAGTAGCATTTAAGTAATGTGTGGTGCAATTGCTCAGACGCACGCACAGGCCTGCAGTGCCTTTAATTTCATCTCATCCCAAGCACGAGATACTACATGTCTGCTTGTCTCGTGCAAATCAAAATAATTATTTTCTGATAGGATGAAGGATTATAAAAAGGCATATCAGGATATATGTTTTTAATGAGTTATCTATCCTCATGTGCCCTTGTATAAGCATATAACTCCATAATTTATGTAACATACCACAGGGAAGGGCATTGTTTTGCTCTAGGTGAGGAACCATTGTACCTTTTCAGATGTCTTCTATCGTGCCCTATTTTGTTGAGATGGGTCGCACTGTCCATAGATTTATTCTCTAATAATTCTAGGGGATTTAAAAGATTTAATATTGTGCTGTTTCTGCAAAGCTGGCTTTTATATCAAAGTTTTTTTAAAAAGACTCCTATGGTACCTGTTATATAGAAAATTGTTTTTTGAAGTGAAAATATGGACTACAAACACAAACAGCTGAAATATGGCTTAATTTTTCCTGTTTCTTGGATTTCAGTAGTGTGTTTCTCTGAGGTTTTAAGTCATCCTCATGAACACCTTGTTACATCCTTACCCTTGGAGAGCGATAATTTCTGAAAGGAGATTATAAAATAGTTTCATAAATTGATTTCTTTCATAAATTCATTTGTCTTTTACATTTTTTCCAACTGGTACTTACTGTTTTAATTTAACATAGCTTAAATGTACATATGTTTGATTTGTTATTAAGCTACCAACTAGCAGTAACAACTTCATAGCTGAAAAGCACATGAAAACAGTGTTTTACTGAACTGCATAGAAATCTGAGATGCCCTTGAAGGACACGCTTCCTGCTGCCTTTTTAATAAGCAATGTCTCAGTGTATTTCTAGGTGGCCTGTAGAAGCTTTGATTCTAGCACACGCAGAACCTCGAATCATTTTTACATGAAAAATGTCAAACGTTCTGTGATGGGCAGGCGATTGAGTGGCCGCCGGGCTGGTTTGCACAGCGCGGGTTCGGTGTCCGGGCGCTCGGGCAGCGCCAAGGCCGCGCCCGGGGCCGCGCGCGGAACTCCGCCCGGGGCGGGGCGGGGCGGGGCG
>VZRQ01006661.1:47858-122535 GCA_013397975.1 Machaerirhynchus nigripectus
GACTTCTCACAGATTTATTTAACATCACAAAGAGGTGCTTGGGTCCGCGACTTAACCTGAATGCTGTGGGAAATCTTAGTAAATTATGTATGAAGCAGTGGGTCCTTTCTTCCCCTTTGTCAGATACGCAGCTTTTATGCTAGTAATTAGGTCATTGCTAGCAGAGCGCTCCTTGCTTTTCCAAAAATGTGTGGCGATTTTTGGAGGACACATATGCTGACAAATTATTTCATCCTAATCGAATTTTGTGTCAAGATACTATATTCTTCCTGTTGACTCACATGGAGGACCTTGTCTGTGAGCTGTAAGGGGCATTTTTCGTTTGAAAGGATTTTCTTCAGAGGACCGGTAGGGCCCGGTTTTGACTTGATTTGGAGAGTCATGCACTGAAAAAAGCCTTTTAAAGGCGTAGAAAGAAACACACAGCTTCTTAGGATGCATAGAAGTATTTTCAATACATTTCAGTGCATACGTGAATAGCATAATATAGATCTATTTCCGTTTTTAAGTACTTCTTCCACCCTTTGCTGTTTGTTCTGTTAAAAATGCTTCTTAATGGTATTTCTCTACTGTCTTTTTACTGTCTGGGTAATTCTTCCTGTTATCTAATGCAGGTAACAGATTCATGAGTATTTTGCCAAGATTCTAGTTCTTTGAAAATACACATAGGCATATATACTGAAAGCCATTTCCTGGAACCAGGCTGTTCTGCATTTTTAGGGAGACTTGAAGTAACTGTTAAAATGCTCTTCTTCTCAATTCGGTTAAATACAGTGATGCGCAAAAAAGGTTTGATGAAGAAAAGTCTCAGTTTAAATACCTGCTTTATATATTCCCTCAAAACATTTTCTATATATACCATTATTTTTAGAGTCTTAAATCTCCTGTCTTACGAGTATGAGAGGCTTTGGATAATATTAAATTTTAAAACGTCATTTGAGAGCTTGTTTGGAATAACTGGTTTCAAAAGGTAAATGGGTGATACTTGATATTTCTGCTTTGGCATTTTAAGTCTTCACTGAAGTTGCTTAAATGTGAAAAGAAACAAGATGCAGAGGTGTTTTCAGCCCTTTTTTTTATAAAAGGAAAGAGGGTGACAAAACCACAGTAGTGATTATGATGGTTATTACGGTGATGCTTCTTCCTGTACCTTTCTAACTCTTAAAAAGAAATAGTCTTAGTATCATTCTGTGTAACCACTGTATTAGTTCTGTAAGTCACACTCTTAAAATGGTAACTTGAATAAAAGATCACTTCTAAATATAATACTTTAAATTATTTATAGGTGCAAACTTCCCTAAACATCAGCCATGAAATACAAAATACTTGGTTATGATAAATGTTCTGATACATCTTGTCATAGTGTGCCATTGTTATATCAGCATGGAATAATACAGCACAATTTGGAAATGCATTTGGCTACAACTGGTTCCTTTGATCTCTAAATTCTGTTGGGTTTCAATATGCACCTTAATTTAGTTGGTAAAATGTTTATGTTGATGATATCTGGTTAATTCTTTTATGATCAGTGTAGTGAAATCCTGTTTAAAATAGGCTATACTAATAATGATGTGCTGTGACTAAGTTATTTTCAGCAAAGACCTGATTTCCACTAATGGTTTTCCAAGATTCATGCAGCACCTGTGTGATCAGGTGCTGATACATTTCCTGCAAGACAAATGGTCTTCTGATGCTTAAAAGTGCTGAAGAGAACCCTGGAGATGGCCCTGATAGGTCACCCAAGATGGAGAAGTACTTACTTATTGTAAATTATTTTTATAATACATAATAGAAAATTTTTGTAGTATGCATAGTTTTTTTTAGTTACAGCTGATTTATTTCATGTTAATTGTTTTGAGGGTTTTTTTCAGATAAGATAGGAAAGGAAATACCTGTCTCAGACTTTTTAATAGCTTAGACTTTCTAGAATTGAATCCTTAAAGATTACGATAAATATAAGAGTAAACAGGAGCAAGTCATGTGCAGTGAGGGCATACACAATTAGTCATGAATAACAAAGATGATCATCTTGAAGGATGAATGTTCAGGCTTGTGAATCATTCCTGATCCAATATAAGTTATGATTCAAATGATGTCTGGAGTGGTTTGTGTTCAATATAGTATTTAAATGCAAATCATGTTTCGAATTTTCATAGTCATATTCTGAATACAGCATGACTAACCAGCTAAGGAACTTCCCAACCCAGAATTATAAAGGAAGAAGTGGGAATTTTCTTGACAGTGTAATAAAAGCTGAACTTGACAGTTTATAGCCTGAAATGTATGAAGTCTTGATTTTACTCTTTGTATTAAGAATGTTTTTTACATTGTTAGCATTCTTTGGTAAAATTCCAGATACTAAATTATTTTTGTTTCTCACACAAACACACATTTGACCTTTATCATACTTGACATGTAATGAGGCACACAGGAGTTCAGACCATGATGTTCTCATTCCTTCCCCTCACAGTCTTTTAAGGAATGGTGAGAACATGGATCACTTATCACTTTTGGTTAAGATGAACAGATGATGCTTCTGTTCATGGTTAGTGAGTACAGGCCAAGTATTGAATTTACGGAAGCATCCCAAAATATAACGATGGATTGAAAGCTCTTGCCAAGTTATGAATTAATTTCTGAAAGAACAAAACACAAAAACCCAGTCTCCACCAACAGGATTTAGGAAGGTCAGGTATAGTAACATTTAACTGTTTTAGTCTGCTTTCCACAAAGGTAGCCTTCATGCAGAAGTGGATAGAAAAACTAAGAAGAAAATCTTCTTCGTGCAGCTGAGATTTAGAGAAAATTATGTGGTCTTCTTTTAAAAGGACTAAGGCTTTCACAAGTTGTGTTAGGATAACTGATAACAGTAATGACTCTTTATCTGGCCTTTGCAGTTTTTTTACATGGTTGAAAATCCCAGGAATCCATAGTACGCTTAATCCAGAGATTATAATTTGGTATGATTTGTTAACAGTTTTTTTCAATGTCTTCCTTTTCAAACTTACTAAAAAGAGAAGTGATATGTAACTTGCAAATAATTTTCTGTAATCAAAGCCCATGTTGCTAAAAGAAACTGTAGGAAGAGCAGTTTTCTGTGATGATTGTTTTTTGTATTCCTTCCTCCATCTCTGATGACCTAAGTGTGTTAAAGCAGAGCAAATGAGAACGTGAACAGATCTGCTGTTCCACTGACAGGCAGTTCTCATTCTGGGCTGAGTGTTTTCTTAGTTGTCTCTAACCACACTCAAACCCACTTCCAGACAGCTCATTATATTTGTGTGCCTGCATAGCCCAGTTGAAGAGAACCCAAACAAAATGGCTTCCCTTTCAGCTGCTCCTGGCTAGAAGTTTTGGGGATTGTTCTTAAATTTGGGTGCGGATAGGAGGATCAAATGTGCTGGCAACAAAGGCCATTTTAGTGAGGGATAGACTTATCACCAGGTGGAAATAACATAGTTGTTCAGTGTGATGCTGGAGATGGCAGAAATATTTTTTCTGCTGTTTGGAGAGAATCGGGATAATGGGCTTTTACAAACTGAGTCCAGTGGAGTATTTTTCAGTGAGTAGGGAAGGAGAGAATTAGACAATGCCAGTGAATGATAAACATTTTTAGATTGGCAAACCTTGAAAGCTTGCCCAAACTGAAATGCATAAGACAGTTCTTGACACAGTTGTATTCATTTTTGGTAAATTCTTGAACACAGCACTTGGAGTGCTGGTAGTTTGCCAGAGCTGAAAACCTGAAGGCAAGCTTCAAACAAAATAATGGAAAATTCAATACAGAATTCAGTCAACAGAGAAATTAAACTAATGAAAACTGGCATGGTTTGATATGTTTAAAATAAGAACAGCAACCCCCCCCCCCCCCCCCATCACTTCTTTCTTATGAGTGCATTGATAAGGAAGCTGTATGAAAATGGTCCACTTACAGCTGAAGTTACTAAAATGGAGCTCATTTACCTTGGAACAGCTGTGCTGGATTTTTTGCCCCTGTCTGTCAGCCTTGCCCCTCTTTTGGAAATAGCTGTGCAACAGCTGCTGAAGCATCGTGGTTAATGACCCAGCACAGTAAGCTTAAAGTGACACCTATTTCAGATTACCTTGGCAGTCAGGCAGTAATCTGCAGTGGTTGAGCAGCTGCTACATGAGCAGCTGAGCCCTTCCCCGCTTCCCTGGGTGGGAACCGTGCGGAGGTGGGTGGGGTCGACAGCTGGGGAGGCACCGGCACAGGCTTCCCGGACACAACCACTGCAAGTCAGAACCCCTAGGCCTAATGCTTAAAAATAATCTGTTTTTAAAGGTGGTTCAGATAAACTAATTGGAAAAATTCATGGCAGCGTCAGCATTTCCTCCCTGAATTCAATGTGGTATGCCCTTGATGAAGCAATTCCCCATTAGACAGATTCCTATGAATGAATGACAAAAGTTGACAGAATGGTAAAGTATAACAAGGACGAGATACTGGGCTCAGCACTGAAGAGTTGCATAGAATTTGTGGATGTAGAAAGAAACCAGAGTTGATGGTCCTTCCCAACCTTACTAAATTATATTTTAGATATTAATGAACTTCAGGTAGAATCAGTATTTAAATATAGATAAAAAAATTTCAAAATTTGGACACAAAAATTAAACATATTAGAATTTATAAAATGCAGATACATTCTATCAACATGTAGAGTTAGTTTTGTTACACTAAGAAGATAAACATTGTGAAAAATATGAGTTACAGAGTGTACGAGTACATCTGTTTACCGGTGGTAGTAGAATGCGATGATAGTGATGACAGATTTTATGGATAAAAGCAATAATGGAAGCATGAAATATTTTCATAAGGAGATTTAATATATGACAAATTGTTGTGGTTCTTAAGTAGAACCTCTTCAGGGCATATTGAGTATATACGCTTACTGATTTCAAAGAAAAAGGCTCTGATCAATTAAAAAGTTCTAAGTTTTCAGGCAACAGTACATTTTTTCCTATCACTTGGGATTTGTGATCAAAATGGGTGCATGTACATTCCTGTCTGGGCAGTGGCTCTAGGTACAGTTTTCTTAGTACAGGAAAATGCCTATCTAAATCCTAACAGTATGTTTGCATAAACTTAAGCTCATTAATTTTGATTTTAGTGCATAAAAGAGTTCTATCCAGCTTGAAATTCCTCTTTGATATGTATATTCAGGCAAAGTGCTGATTCAGTAAAGCATGAAATTTCTTGTCATAATTTCACCTTACTTTGATAGGAGTTGGAAAAGAAGCTTCTTAATGATGAGAAATATGGGTCAGGGAAGTAGGACAGCTAGATTTTGGGTGTCTCTTACATGAGGGTGTTGAATTTCGAAGTTTCTATATTCCAGGAGGCTTATTTTTCGGAGTAAATCTGGAGAAGTCAGTATCTATTCTTGCCTTTGATGACCACTTTGTGAAGAAACAATGCTAGATTGTAAAAGAGAGCTTGACTTGAAGCATAATAGTGAATTTCACAAAGGTGAGTTGTGTTGCATTCATGATGCATTTTCCCTTGGGCTGGGTGAAATGCGAAATGGATTCTGGAGGTCAGAATTCTTCCCTTCTCCATTCTCCCCCACTGCAGTGGTTTCCTGCAGGGGGAAGGAAGAGTTGTTTATTCTTGATCCAGCTGATTCTGACCCCAGTGGTTTTGAATATGTTTGCATGTGCAGTAGTACGTCTTCAGACTAGCAGGCCATGTCTAAGGTATTCCTTGTTTCCCTTGGGCTGGTTAGTTCTGCTCCAAATGAGGTGGGATGTAGCTGGGAAACCTGTCTGGCCAAGAGGGTTCAGAGTTTAACTCTTTCCTCAAGAAAAGTAATTTAACCACTGAGAAACTACAAGAAAGGGGTGAAGTAGTACAGTCAGTTTCTATTGATGCCAACAGTTCTGTGTTTAAAAAAATCTATAATTTATAAATTATTTATAATTTATAAGTCTTTTTTTTTACTCAGAGTTTAAATCCAAGGATTGTTTTGGGACCTGAATTCTGATCCGCTGTGTCTAGTTTGAAGCAGTTGTTAAAAATGCATTTTCAGAAGAGAGGCAGATTTTAATTTTGAGGGGTTTATCTCATACATGGAACAGCTTATGTGTAATGGAGCACTCTGATTTCACTCTTCAAATGACTTGCCTGAGAGATGACACAGTGTTCAGCATCAGAAAGCCTAAGCTGCTTTGTGGTCATACATTATCTGTGTCAGTTTCCTCCATTTTAAAATTAAATAATGGCGTCTTTTGTGAAATACTTTGGCATTTCATTATTTTGGAAGAAGAAGAAGAAGAAACAAATATCTTGAAGGTACCAAAAATGAGTATAGCATTTGTCTGTGTTGAAGTTTAGGAATACAAGATTGGACTTACTGAGCCATGAAGTCTGGTTCCTTCTTGTGTAGTATGCTGGCAAGGATCCTGCTGAACTACAAGTTCTAAGTGATGTTGCCAGCCTAGGTTGATAAATGACTGATTTACACCCATTTGTTCTATGTCAGTATTGTGTTCCATCACAAATACTGTTATCCCTCTTCAGTGTTTTCTGCTCCCTAATAACAAAGTGTAGCTGTGTCATTCCAGCTTTGGTGTGCTGAGGCAGCCAAGGTTTGCTTGTCTAATCTCTTCTGAGATACTCTCTCACCCTCTGATCATTCGGCATCTTTCTCTACACCCACTTAAATTCACGTTTCTTACCCATGTCTTTGTAAAATGATTTGATAACTCTGGGGATCACGTTTGCTCTCCTTGTGCCGGTCTCATTGGCAGCACACAGTGCCCTGCAGCTGGCTGCTGAGACGCTTCACTGCTCCAGGTTGAGATTCCTTTGTGAGTGACCCTATGTTGCTATGCTCTTTAATTCCACCCTGTTTCTACTGCTTTATTTCTCAGTTCATCAAATTCATTGTGTATGACGTGGAGTCCTCTGACCTTGTGCAACCTTTTGAATTTATGGGAGCAAGTTTTGATGCTACTTCCTGTGCCAAAGTCAATAACAAAACATTTAAAAATGCCTGTCACAGTCTAGTTTTGGGGGAACTTTGCTGACAGCCTGCCTCCAGCCCAGTAGTTTGGCTTTCAGCACTGCCCTGTGTCATCTTGATGTCTTTGAACTGCTTCTTACCCACGTACAGTTTTTCTGTTCTTCTCTGTTGCAGTTGTGGTGACATTGTTGCTTGTTTCTCCTTTGGGCATCTATTTAACAGAAAAAATGTTTTGGGTTACCCAGGTTGTGGTAATCAGCAAACTCATCCCTTTTTTAATCTGAAAACTCACAGAGCTTGACATTTAAATAAATCAGGAAGTGACTCCTAGTCTGAGGTAGGATACTGTCTCTTAGTGGTGATGTCCTGCTTTCATGTTATGAGAATAAAGGAAGCTGAGGAACTTAGATCAGAAGGGTGGAAATCCAAACCAAATCTCCCCTTCAGGATCCTTACTCATTTAGCAAAAATATACCTATGTGTGTTTTGCATATAAAATACCAGGCCTATGCAATTTATGTCTTTCTACTGTAGCTCCTCCTCATCCATTTTTCTCCATTTCCTTTGTTCTGTGCGTATATCTTGTTAATGGGGCTGACTGATCTAAATTTCAACTCTGTAAATTAAAATTCCTAAAAATGGACAGGAAATGGAAAAACTGGATACTTTTTTGTTACTACCTGTCCGTTCATATTAATAATGAATTATATCAATGGGAGAAAAAGATACTCCATCGTGAAACAAAGTACATATCCTACATGGTACAGAGCAGCTTCTGTAAATCACATGTAGATGAATAAACATATGATATACTTCAGTAAAAGCAACACATTCTGTCAGTGTTACAATATAGTCCTAGTTCATGACAACTAATGAGAAAAAGTTTCCGTTCTTCTTCACTTCTGTCTGCCTTTCCCTGGGCTTGTGTATGCAGTGTGTTCTGAAATGTGAACTATAGCTCTTAATTTTTTTAATAATAATGGAAACTGTTACTTATTAGATAAAAGCATAAGTGAAATATAATAGAAGCAATCTTCCCTTACTGATTTTTTGGTGTTTGTGTGTTTGTTTTGTTTTTGCTACAACTCTCCTTGACAAGACTCAACCTTTTAGATGAAACAGCCTGATGATAAAATCCCAGAATTCACATTGTAGAGTAGTTATTTCAGATTGCTTTTATTTCTCTAAGAATGAGGTCTTCAGTGAAGCATGACCAAATTTTGAAAAAGAAATGTTACAGATTCTTTTTGTTCATGGAAGTAAAAATTTCGTAAGTGTTAGGTGTTCTCCTATCTTTGATGGTGACAGATGCTTGGAAAGGAAATAAACCAGTCATATCAAACGCAGTACAGCTTTTGTTATTGTTCCTGTCTTCAGTGGTATACACGCTTCTTCAGATTTCATTTGGTTTAACTTTAGAAAGGTTAAACACAATTTCCAAAATCTGTACTGAGGAACTAAAACATTTCTGAATAATTTTACCTAATTTTTAGTAGACTGGATAATTCAGTTGAGTTTCATCAGGAAGAGGAAACTTGATTTTATAAGGGATTGCACAAGCAGTAAGGTCAAACGTTTGGTCAGAGGTAATAATGAAAATGCTAAATAAGAGCTTTTAATTGTTTCATCTTTTCCGAAGTAGTGCAGTACTGATGAAAGGGTATGTTTCCCTGTAAGTTTTTAATATTTTTTTTTTTCCTCAAAGTTACAGGCTGTATACTCAGGAAATGTCTGCAATGACATTGGAAGGGTAACTTGTGTTAGGCTTCCTTTTATTCTCTGGAATGGCTGATGAAATAGAAATTCATAGCATTAATTCTGAAGAGCTTCAAACATTCATTACGCACGGTTTAGTTAACTTACACTGTTAGATGAACAACTCTGCTGGCTTTTGGTTTGGAAAGTGGGCAACGACTTGTCGTTTATAACTGAAATTGAAGCATTTGTTTCTTTCTCCTTTATAATGGCTGAGCAGTTGTGATGGCATTCTGGGACTGTATTACAGTTTGACTGAAAACAGTATGGGATGCCTTGATATCAAGAGCAGCTTTTCATCTTTAAATTCCATGGTGCAGTATGGCTACTTCATGTGAAAGAAATTTGTTTTAATCTTGTGCCTTGAAGGATACTTTTACAAAAAATTTTCATATATACTACATTTGATGATGTGGAGTTTTTTCCAGTTAAAATTTCCCAGTATTTACTGCTCTCCTTTCATATAGCATCTCCTTCAGAGTGTGTGCTATTCCTAGGAACATTGAACATCTGTGACAATCAGTCGTTTCCTAATATAAGTAGGCAGTCAGCATCTTTCAGATATGTGTGAAGATGCTTGTTGTCTATCCAAATATATATGGATACTGTGGATACAGACTATATATGGTCTATTATCTGCAGTTTCTCCATGTTGAAGCTGAAGTGCCAGTAGTAAGGATGCTTTTGTATGATGCAGTGATTTTCTTTTGTGTATTCCCCTAATAGCTTCCCGTAATATCTGATGCAATTGACAATGAACTTTTTTCATTTGCTTAATCATGCATATCAAATGGAAGCCCACAGAAAAAAAAGTCTTGAATTGGCGTTAGTTCTAGGCATTAACAGTTTGGTTTAATGGATTTAACTTAAATACTTAGAAAGTCATGTGGTAAATAGGAGAAGGAGATGGTTTTCTGTTTAGATACATTGGGATAGTGAAGGGTTTTTTCCTAAAATGCTTAAATTTGATATTTTCTCTCACTTTTTTAAGGGCTGAGGGTAGCCCAGGATGGCCGCAGCTTCATATGATCAATTGTTA
The DNA here is from genome assembly GCA_013397975.1 of Machaerirhynchus nigripectus. Classification (NCBI taxonomy): domain Eukaryota; kingdom Metazoa; phylum Chordata; class Aves; order Passeriformes; family Dicruridae; genus Machaerirhynchus; species Machaerirhynchus nigripectus. Next base: position 57,636 of record VZRQ01006661.1, read on the forward strand.
AAGCAAGTTGAGGCATTAAAGATGGAGAACTCCAACCTTCGGCAAGAGCTAGAGGATAACTCAAATCACCTCACAAAACTGGAAACCGAGGCGTCCAATATGAAGGTATTCCAAGCTCTGTGCCTGTGTGGGGTTTCTGTCACTGCCCTTTGTGTCATGGACTGGGAATAGCTCAATGAGTTTTGTGTGCTTTTAGATTCCTACGGAAGTCCTTTTCCAGGCTGTGTAAGGGAAAAACTATCAAAGCTACATTTCCTTATTATTTTTTAGTTTCAAAACTGTTTTCTAGAAACGGCTTCCAGCATGCTGTGATAAGCACTACCATTTTAGCACAGCTGTACTTCCCAGCAGGAAGTACAGGTTGACACAGGTTGACAAAGAAAATATTGTTCAGCTCTTGAAAACACGAGAAATATTGGAGGTTTTCAGTATTTTCAGGTAATTTAAAAAATTTGGGGTTTTACTAGAATTACAATATTTAAGATCTCAACAGGAGAAGTTCCTTTTAATGTAAGACCACGAGTTCTTCAGTCTCTCCGAAAGCCTAAATGAATACTTAAAAATTTCACCCAGATCCGTCCTGCTGGTGTTTGTTGGCTAAGTGTACACCTTCAGAGCCACCCATCCAAGAGCAAACACTAGGCTCAAGTGGAATCTAGAGGGATTTTAATCAGTAGGAAGATACACTGTCAGCTGCATCTGTGTGATCCATGATACTGAACAAGGCAGAATTTTGCAAGCCTTAGAGCTGCATTAGTGGAGTGCTCTTCCTAAGCTGACAAATCCTGCTGCTTTTTGCTAGCAGCTAGCAAAACCAGTCTGCTTTTGGTACCTCAGTTAGAACAGCTCAGAAATTGTTCATATTTCTGTGTTTACTCCTGCACAGGGTAGACGTACTCTAAATACTAAGCAACTTTTTTTCTCCATCTCCTTGCTTCCTGATCTTCGTATCACAGACTTACTGTTCCTTTACAACCAGTCTTTAGCATTTAAAAAATGGTAATTTGATTAATATAGCAATTAAAAATATTTGAACTGAATTTTCTTCTCCTTCAACATGTAGACTGTATATTCACTGTAAGAAGAAAAATTCTTCTGCTTTCAGAAACACTGGTTACAACACTTGAAAAAAAGCACAGATTTTTCAGATATATTTAATCTTTGCATTGCAGTGTAAAATGTAAATGGCTTTGCTACCTAAATTAAAAGGAAATCATAGTCCTTTATACCAGCTACTTGAAATGGTATAAAAGTCCTTTATACCAGCTGGTATAAAGGACTATGATTTCATTAGCAGCTGTTAATATTGTTGTCATTAGCAGCTGCATAAAAAATGCTTGTTTGCTGAGTTATGTGCCTGAAAATTAATTCTGTTATTTATATTAATTTTCTCAAGAAAATACTACAACAAATTTGTTGGTAACTCTCCTCCACTGCCTGTCATTGCAGTCTAAAATAAGGAAGGGAAGAACAGGACAGATCATCTTCCTGCTAGTTTTACAAAAGGAGAGTAAAAATGTCTTTTTTTCTCTTCATCCACATACAGGTGTTTTGGTTTTTGGTTGTTTGGTTTAGGTTTTTCTAGCTTTTGTGCAGATAATTAAATATCCAGTGACCTAGAGACAGCCCAGCTGTAAAGCTGGTCTCTAGGACATTAATTTGGGATGTGGAATGGCTTTGTGTTCTTACTTTAAATCTGTCAGACCACCAAACAGAAAGTGGCTGCGTTGCACTCCTCTGTGCTTATGAACATTCCCAGAGCAGAGGTCTCATTTTTTTTCTGTCCCAAAGTTCCCTTCTAGATCTAAAGAATGTAACCCCAAAAAACCCTCCAACTCAAATATCAAATTCAGTATGTTTCTTTTCACTTGGGGGGATGCGTGGAGAAGAGGCTGTTCAGATTAATTTGGGTTTTGGGGTTTTTTTGTTTAATTCAGGTTCTGTTGGGAAATCACAGGTTCCTCAGGCATATTTGTGCCTGCAGCTGAACCAAGAAGTCGTGTTTTTCCCTTGCTTGTTTCTGATCCGTTTCTTTGGAAAGGGTCACAACATACCATTCCATACATTGGAAAGGGTGTGGGAATGATCCTGGGCTCAGGTTGGAGTCTGTGGGTGAAGTTTGACAGGGATCATTGCAGGATTCTCTTAAATTGGGAGATAATTTTAGTTTTGCAGGCTTTTGGAGAAAGTGTGTGTTGGCTGCGTTGCACTGAAAGAAACTGCATGGTTCTGCATGGTTTGTATGGTTCTAGTGCCATAATTAGGGATAATTACAAGCAAAGTCATTAGCAGAGCCAGAGCAGTGAAGTTTGAAAGCCCTTTGGCTACCACATATGCAGTGAAAAAATTTCCCGAATGTCTTTGAAAAAATGATCCTTTGGGAGCACAGAAGTGTCACAGAGCTGTTGTAACCCATCCTGCCAAGTAAAATCCCAAATATTAGCAGAAGAAGGGGAGAAGCAGTGGGGATACAAGCTGTGGTTCCATGGCAAACATCACTGTTCTTGCAATATGAATTTTGGTCTGTGGCCCAGTGCAGGGACATCTCACAGTGATTCTTTGGACTGCTGCTCTGCCTGTCTCCTCATTTCCTTTTATTCTTTAATCAGCTGTGAAGGGCAGTAGTTAGGAAGGGCATTTTAAAGACAATATTTAAAGGACTTGATTTTGGAAGTAGTGTTAAAACATTGTGTAAGTATGCCCCATCTTTATAATCCCTTCATTTCAGAATTGTAAGGTAATCATATGGGAATTAAAAGCTTAACATGAGCTCATCTTGCACATGTATTTATTATAAACTACTACTGACCTATATAAGAACAATGTTTGAATGCTTCCTGTTTAAAGCTAAATCTCTTACTTAAAAGTGAAAACTCAGTTTACTGACTGAAAACATGATGGATAAACAAAGAGAAATGTGATAATGGGGGGTGCCAAAATGATTAGTAAAACAATCTCCACTTTGTTTTTTAATTTGTGTTGTCCTAGGGATTAACTGTTCAAACAAAAGAAATCCCTCAGAGTATTATGACTAACTTGGGAAATTCAGTTGTTTTTATTGGCTTACTGTCAGATGAAATACAGCAGTTTGGTATGATAAAATGTGCTTTCTAAGTAATACGCTGTTTGATGGTCAATGAAATAACAACGTTGGCTCATAAATAAAGAAAAATTTTGTCAATGTCCAGATGTAAGAGTAACTACATAAACCACAGACTATGGACAAATTTAGAAAAATATGAGCAATTTTATCTGAATTCAAAACCTGTAAAATTCATGAAGAGACAAAAAGTAATCCAATGTCAGCTATACTACTTTGTGCATATTATTTACATGTCTCCCACATTTGTAGGAGACTTCTTGTGAGACTGTCCTGCCTGGTTCTTGTAAAAGACAGCTATTTTTCTCTTTAAGGATGGCTTTTTTTTTTTTTTTTTAAAATGTCATAGCTAATTAATATCAGCATTTTTCCCCATATAAAATGTGGGGGAAACAGGTATGTTTAACTTAAACTGAAGAACTCTAGAAGTAACGTAAGAGTGACATCATGCTTGATTTCCACACTCACTGTTTGAAAGCTTTGATTTTATAGTAAACTAGAAATTCATGATACCCTGTGTAAGAAAGCCATTTTTAGTATATACAATGCTCTGCGAGCAAAACATTGCCTCTTTTATTTTTATAAAGTGCACTTAAAATTTTATTTTGCGTATGACTTCATTTTTTTTATTCATTTATTCATTGTCTTCTGTACTGTGTCCACGAATATCAAAAATAAAACAAGAAGACTGTCACTAGAAGTGATTCAGATTTGTTGATTTTTTTTGGGAAGTGTTCTAACCAGATAAATATACACTATAAAGAAACACAGTAATGGTTAAACTCCTGTCAGAAAATCATGAGCTGTTCATTCATGTGTTGTAGAGGGTGGTGTTTTGGCAGATCATTGTCTTCATAGAAATGTTCTAGTTTTAATAATTTTTTGTGGGGTTTTTTGTTTTGTTTTATTTGGTTTGTGTGTTTGAAGGAATCAATGTTTAAAAGACAAAGTCCTAGAGAGCTCGTTACTATCACGTCCATTGCAGATCCAGAGAGTGATTTATTTTTGACATTGGTGCTGTTTGTGAGTTTCTTCTGCTAATTAGATAGCAGGGCAATAAAAACTTGTGATGCTGTTATGCTTGATTGTAGTTGAAATATATTTTCATTAGATAAAAAAGCAAGAATGAAGATATTTTATTTTGAGGACTTCTATTTTGAATGCGTTTGTAAAATATTAAGCTATGGTAATTTAATGTAGTAGCAAAAGGAATAATAAGTCTCTAGAGTATAATATCCCAGATTTATTGCATTGTTGGGCATACTTTTTGATGTTGATGAATTAATACTCAAATTAGCAGCATTAAAGGTAAAAACTATGCTAAAGAAGATGCCATGGTGCCCGGTTTTCATGTCGTTTCTGTCATGATGGCTTTGTAAAAATTGTGAGAAAGCTTATATCGTATTAGAACTAAAGTGTACTTTTACAACTAAATATGATTAAGTTGCATTTTATTTTATCTGCAAATTCAACTTCCCATTTTATCTTTTTATTGGAAAGGGTGAATATACAAATCCTTATCAGGAATAGCAGATTGACCAGCAAGTTAGCAGCCTTGTTTGTCTCATTTTAAGATGTGGGAGGGACTCTGAAAAAACATGCCGTTTGCAGATTGGAGCTTGTTAGCCTATGTTTGTCTATATAAACAGAAGATGGGTGTTCAGAATGTTCCAGAAACTAACTTAACTGTCTTGCAGTGTTTTGACATGGAAGTTGCACTTTGTGATCTGTAAGAGTTAAATTTAAGAGTTAATTTTTTTTTTTTAAGTGCTGATCTTTTAAATCAGGTATACTTGTGGTTTAATCACACCCTTTTTAGGAGTAAGATTCCAAGTACCATTTGTACCCATTATCCCCCGTGACTAAATTTCAAGGTTTCCTTTTAAATGTCTCCTGGGCAATTCTCTCTTTAGGAATGAGTAACTGCTCTTATCAGATGTCTCCCTGATCAAGTAAGCAGGTGATCCCATTTTCTTTTAAATTGACAAACCACACTTCATGGCCTTGCTGTCTGCTTAGCCACTACTTCTTGATATCTAACCTTGAAAACGAGTTCTGTTCTGATCAGCTGTCTCTGATCATCAGTGTTTATTGATCTTCATAGTAAGCCATGGAAGGTGTTGGAGATACGATTCTAATTGGCACAGCAATTTTTGGCTAAGTGTACCGTGGCAAGCCATGTGCTTGCAAATTAGAATTCGAAGACCAACATATGCACAGAGACCTCTGATACACACAGCTTAACATATTGTCAGTGCTATATACACATGCAGTGTGTATCTGTCTGTGTGTGTGCTTCCTCAAGTTGGTGGTAGATGAGTACATTTGACAGATACCCAGGTTTGCAGTAGCATCTTCTGAAATTGAACAACAGTTTTTCTTTTAAGGTATCAGAAATCACGCATTTTGCTGGGAATACTTACTGTGTCCGATAACATCACTTTTCCATTTCTGTGTAAATGGAGAGTGTTTTTAGCTGCATCCTGCCTTTTCCTTTTTTTCATTTTATCTTCAGAGAAAAGTTTTTTGGTTGGCATTGCATACAGTGAAATGTTTCACCAAGGCATGTATAGAAGAACACATTTGAAAAATTAAGATATGAAAGCAAACCAGTCAGAAAAGAGCGTTAATATATGTTAAAATAGATAGATTTGATCTGGAATTGCTATTAGTGAGTAGGCTACACGTAGTAACTAAACTGTGGTATAACTTGAGATGTTTTATTTGAATCTTGAATGTAGTACAATACACATTTCTTAGTGTATCCAGTGGCACATTAGTGTATTAGCATTATTTCCAGAACTAGATTCCAGAATTTGATTTCTGAGTTATCTGAGTTATCTGGTGTGTTGTTATTTCTGCTAAGAGGTCGAGTTGGATATAATATAGTGGATTATAGTTGCTTCATGGACCAAAACCAGTGTTGTGGTATCTCCACAGCAACTGGTCATACAGAACTTGAGGATATTTCCTTACTATGCTGAGAATATCTCAGAGGCCCTGTCTCAAATTTTAAGTATCAACAATTTAAACAACAGTTTTAACTTAGTGAACAAAGGGGTGAAACAGATACAGTGAAGTATCAGAAATAAATTACGTTTACCCAAGTGTTTGAAAGCAACCTGAGTATGAAATTGCTGAACTGTCAGTTATAAGTGATGACCTTTTTTACATTCTCTTAAGCAGTTGGGAAGATTGAGGTGTGACCCATCTGGCTTTAAAGAAAGCAGAATACAGCCTAAGAAAGAGAAGAAATCATTTACTTGAGTGATCTTGAGATCATTATACTTAGAATTGTGGTCATGCAAATTATTCCCCTTCTGACAAGAATCTCCATCAGTTTGTCAGCCAGTAATATCTTGTCTGTTCATAAATCATGAAGTTCCTCGGGGGAGATTCTCTACTTGCAGAAATTCTGCAAATTTTGCTTCCTAGTCTAAGTTTGTCTTCTGTATATTCCACACTGTGTCAGCCCTTTTGCAGAGAGATCTCTTAGAGATCTGTTAGATCCCCCCTGGACTCAGATTCTTCACCAGCACATTTCCACTTGCTTCCTTAGGTGTTGTCCTTTATTTGGTGTCTGCTGAATGTAATGATACATTGTCAAATTACAGAATTCAAATTGAAGAAAGTCCAGTGACTTACTTTTTTTGCTCTTCCACCAGACAGACACCTGCAGTGCTTGCCCTCTGTGTGTATGTATGTAAATCTCCTTTAGGATTCTTCACATGTTTAAGGCCTGCTGGTTATAAACATTTGTGATTGTTTATCACAAACACTTGTGATTGTCAGAAAAATATCAAGATTTTGTGATCAGCATTTATTTTGAAATGGCCTGAGCATCTCATCACGCAAATTACACAAGATGGCAGGTGTGAGACTGTGTTACTTTTTAAGAGAAAAAATTCAGGAAAAGCTGCTGATTTGCTGACCTGCAAATTTGGATTTGTAATGGACATACCAGAAACCACAGGAAAGAACAGACCTACTCACGGGTAAAGAGTTAGCTTTTCTTTTTGAGGGAGAAATGTAGCTCACAAATAAGAGTTCTTTGGGGGAATCGTTGAGTAGGAAGTAAGCAGTTTTGGCACTGAGGAGTCTACTTGTTTTTCTAAAACGTGTTCAGTAATGTCCCTCAATTAAGCCTCTTGAAGAGCCCAAGTTAATTTAAGAAGGTTCTTGGTTCTTTGATGATAATTCAACTTAAAGGTAGAAAATGAAGTGCAAAATAAATAGTCCTTTTTTACTTTTCTTTTTTTTTTTTTTTTTTTATTTTAGCAAACCCCTAGTATCCCAGTGAGATTTCCGCCATTACCTGTATTTCTTTTCAACATATTCTTTAATCATGTGGGAAAAAAGAGGGAGATAGAAGAGTTTGACTGATGATTTTCTTGGTGGTAAAAATGAACACTGGAGTGTGAACAGGTGCGGAAGAATCTTGTGGTATTGAGTGAGTGAACTGAATACATGGCAAATAAAATTCCATGTTCTAAAGAGTAGAAGAGTCATGGCTTCTAGAAAACAGCCTTAACTTCATGTACACCATGAAGGCTGAATTAATATGACAACAGCATAGAAAGAGGTATTAGAGATACTCTAAATACCGAAAAAATTAAATTCCATATAGTGTCAGATAAGTGCTTAGTTTGGATCCACCAAGTTAGTCTGGTATTGGGAATTACTGGACATAAAGAAGGAAACAAAACAGTTATAATTGTGTCAGCATGGACACATGCCAATCCAGAGGACGTGTATTGTGTTCTGTTCTGATGAACTTCCTCAGGAAGGACCTAGTAGAATTCATACTAGGTGCCAAAAAGATTAAGTGATCTGAAAACCTTACTTAAGTGACATGATTTAATAAAGTGTGACTTTTCATGTGAAGAGACAGGAAAAAGAGAGGGACAGGATGGGAAGAAAATTGTTGAGCTCTAATAAAAAATCCTGAGTGCCATGAGGAGAGTTACTAGGGAATTGGTAGTTTTCCTGAACACCAGATCTAAGGGCATCAAGTAACATTGTGAGATAGCCAGTGGAAAACAAACAAAACAAAGCTTGTTTTGTATCATGTGTTTGCGATGGGAGGTAGGAGCACTGGAGATGTGGTTTCAGGAAGTCTGCAAGTCGAAGCCAGAGGAAAGCTGAGGAGAGGACATGGAAGAGAAATTAACAGTACGTTCTGTTGGTGTATTCTCACTAGGTTCCTGCTGTTGGAGAGGAAGGAGGTTGGTTTGGAAAGATGTTTGGTCTGTCTCAGTATTATGTATGGTGTTTGCACTTGATTCTGTTCTTGAGTCTTGTCTAGAGCACAAGTCATACGAGGAGCAGCTGAGGAAGTGGGGGGGCTCAGCCTGGACAAAATGAGGCTTGTGGGGGACCTTCTCACTCTATACAACTTCCTGACAGGAGGTTGCAGCAAGCTGCGGGTAGGTCCCCTCTCCCAAGTAACAAGCAACAGGCTAAGAGAAAATGGCCTCAAGTTGTACTGGGGAGGTTTAGATTGGATATTATGGAAAATTTCTTCACTGGAGGAGTTGTCAAGCCCAGGAACAGGCTGCCAAGGGCAATGATGGAGTCACTGTCCCTGGAGGTATGAAAAGGACATGTAGATGTGACACTGATGGACGTGGTTTAGTGTCGGACTAACCCAGTGGTGGGTTTAAGAATTTTCCCAGCCTAAGTGATTCAGTGATTCTGTGATCATCCTGTGATGTCAGTACTATGCTGCTCTGAGACTGCAGGCATGTTACCACTTCTACTGCGTCCTCCAGTTCTGGCATTTATTTGTTTCCCATCATCCTACTTCTGTCTGTGCGTGCCTGGCTTTCAGCATTTTGGAGAAGAATCCTGTTTACCTGGATACAGGCTGTAGTGAGAGAAACTTCTTTTTTTTACTTGAAGCAGTTGAACATAAATTTTCCCTCCTTTATTAGCCTTTGTGTCACCAAGTGATGAGAACCTTCTAGCACACTCTTCATTTGCTCATTGCTATGCAAGCAGTGTACCTCAGAAAGTGGTGCCTGTGTTGAATCTACCCTTGTCCTGGCATTGTTTCCATGCAGCTTCCAGCCAACTCTAATGAGTCAACTTCATTTTGTCTGAATGATTTTTCAGCATTCTGGCTGACGTGGCCAAAGGTAAGGGGTTTGGGTTTTTTTAACACTTTTGTACTCCTGCTCTTAGGAGTTGTTTATATGGTACTGCCGGCTCTGCTGTCTTAACAGAGCTTGTTTTTCTTCTCTAAACTTAGAGCTTTTTAAAAGCATGTTTTGGCCCATACACTGTCTGGCACACAGGAGGTGCTTTGTCTTGATTTCTCTGATCCTTCACTGAATTTTGTTGATCCTTTTGAAGAGCATGAGGCAGGAACATAAATTCCAGCCATCAACAAAAGGAAAAGTTGAAGGATTTGGAAGTGCTTTGAAGAGCAGATAAAGATGCAGTAACAAATGAGGAGTTTGTGTAATAAGTTTCCTGCTTTTGAGAAGGAAGCTATATGAGGAAATCAATGAATCAAAAGCATAAATTAATAAAATGTATGTGCAATTCATGTTTGTATCAGTTACAGTGAATTTGACCACCAGATCTGTTCTTTGCTTTTAGCAGTAACAAACTTTGTGTTTGAGATGAACTACCAAAAAAACCCCTTAGTAATTTGCACAACTGAGGTTTTTTTTACTTTCTCATTTTTAGAAAACCCAACCAAAACCAGGTATCCAAAACCAAACAAACAAACACAAAAACCCCGACAAACCTCCAAAACAAAAACCCCACAAAACAAACAGACAAACAAAACACACAAAAAGAAAACAAACCCCACACAATAAACAAAGACTAAAAATGCATTTTATTTGGGTTTGGAGATTAAAACATTAAGGAAATGACAGGTTTCAGGCAGATGATGCCATCCTGATTTTGCGAGTTGGTCTGTACAGCCTATAATACAATTTTACATATTCTACAAAAAAACCTTCTGAAGTCAGCATGCTCAATGCTCCCAGTATGGATAAAAATATGTACTTGTATAACATAGTGTTGTTTTCTAATTTACTTTCACAAAGGAAGTTTTAAAATCCGTATTTTCAGGCGTTTAGTGTTGTGTAACGAGTGAAGTACTTCTCTTGAAAGCTACTCCATAATAGAAATTGATCCTGCAGGAAGAACAGAACTTTTTTTTTACTGGAAAATACATTTTGGGTTTTTTTCACATTATTAAAAGTAAACTAAAACTCCATCTTACTCTGTCAGCTGGATTTCCTAGCCACACTGTCTCTTTGAATGACTGTAGTCTCATTATGAGTGAGTCACACACCTGGAAACTGGACAGCTGCGGTCCCCATCAGAAACACTGTCTTTGGACAGCCAAGCTGGTAGGGGAGAATTAAGCAAGAACTGTGAGATATGCACCTCAGACAGCACTGAGCAGGCAGTGCTCACAATCCAATTACCTTCAGTACAAGCTACCAAAATATTTTGCTTTCAGTGTAACCAAATTGTGTTTTGTATTCTGGAATAATACAGATTTTTAAAAATTAGTAGAGTAGCTGTGAATCAGCTAGCTGTAGAAATTTAACATTTATCTGCTTATTAAGGGAGAACACTGAAAACATAAGGGTGGCAGACTATCTGACACTTTTAAGAGTCAGGTCCTCTTCCAAAGGGTTGGCCGTACAGGCACTTGCACAGCAGGTGCACGTATATCCCTACTCTCAGTGGGAGCCTCTTCCACCTGTTAATTCATCCCATTCAGCACAACGAGTGTCATAAAAATGGACAGAATATGGTCTTACCTAGTTTTGTTCTTTGAGTAACCATTCTGGCTTTCTGATGTTTTCATATTTGCTGTATTTAACTGCCTGTATGAACAGCCTTACTGTACATGATAATAACTGGGCTTGTCTGAGAGTGAAATGATTTTTCTTTTTTTTTTCTTTTTAGCAAATGCATTGTTTGGTGAACAAGTATGAAGGAAAGGCATTGATTCAGTACCGTTCCTTGCCTGTGTTAATATTTGTGAAATAGGTGCTAAATTCTCAGCTTCTATAAGTTACGCTGTGTGCAGTCATCCAGTGTTTTAATATCTGCCTGGTTCCATTTAATTTCAACACATCCTTTCCCAGCATGTAGGCACTTGAACTCTTGAAGTCGTGCAAGAGAAAACAGTAATGACAAGAAATATTGTATGTTCTTTTAATTTTTTTCCCCCTCCTAACGTGAGCCGGCATCTTCATTCTCCAGTTTATTCGCTTGCTCTTAGTTGGATTTTGCATCTGCAGAATGTTGTGGTGCTCCATGCATTCCAGCCTTTCAGGAGGGAAGAGGTAATGTTTTTAAAGCACATAAAGGAGACTGTCACATCAGTATAGTGACACAGGGAACTGAAACTCTGGTAGCATGGTAGATAATGCAGGGAATAGCACAATGGTTAGATCCTCCAAAAATAGAAGTAATTTTGTGTATTTAGAGGAATACACAAAAGAAGAAAATTACACAAGAGAAGAATACATAATAGAAGAAAATTATGTGTATTGATCATTCGATAAATTCTAATGTGTAAGTGGAAGAAACTGTCATAAGCTGAACTGATTCTTACAAAGTGTATCAAGTGATGAATTCTGGGAAGTTCTGGGAATCTAAGAAATCATTCAGTGACTGCAGAGTCAAGCATCTTTTTAACCTCACATGAACTAAAAACTTGATTATCAAAGTCATTAGCATCCTATAAAACGCAGATATTTAAAATATCAGTGAATTTATTTAATCTGCAGAGAAGCAGCTGTGGCATTATATTGTTGGGGATAACTGTCTTTTTATGATTTTACAGTAAGTAATATTTTTAGATCTTTGCAGTTTTAAAATTTCTACCAGGATCCAAATTGGCTGGAAAATCGAAGAAAATCTTTGCTAACCTTTTTTTTCAGAATTTGGGTGAAATTGAGCTGGTGATATATATAGTTAATGCCATTACTTTAGACAACCCTCTTCCTGATCGTAAAATCAGATAACTTTAGTTAACCTGACAGTTTGCTTGCACTGCAGACTTGGTACTGTCTTCTGTAAGTGGTTACAGCAAGTGACAGCTCCTGAGCATGGTGGCACCAGGTGAATATTTTTCTTTTAGAAAATGACGTTGTTGGAAATTAAAGTGAACAACATCATTTCACATAAGAAATGCTTTCCTATTTCTGCAAGGTTGAAAGTTGATTTGCCCCGGTGTTCCACCTCAGTCAGCAGTGCTGTCATTGTTGCTGGTATCATTTGGACTTGGTTACGGGGTTGAGCAGCCAGAGCAGTGCTTGACACTTGGGGCAATTAGAAGGGCTCCCATCAAGCCTGATTAGGCAGCAGCATAATTCACCAAAATGTGTAGGAGCAAAGAGTTCCTTCCAAGCATTCCTTCAGCTCCTGTGAATGTTGTACCATGTATGACAGAATTAAAGCACTGTCAAGTTCATATAGTTACGACAGGTCGTGTAAGACCTTGAACTTAAGTTTCTACTATCTCTAAAAAGCATAGAAAAGTAGTATGTCCCCTTCATGGTTCTGACATTTAATGATTTTGTGGAATATGAGTGCTAGTCTTTTGGTATTTATGTTTGGTACGTGTTACCTTTTTTCTGTCCTTCTAAATAATAATTGATACAACATTCAGCTCCACTGGAGGTCAAAAATTATTATCAGTGTAGAAATTTTATGTTATGTTTTCAGCATACCAGGTTAAAAGCATGAATACAAATGCTGTCAGAAATACTGTAACTTAAAAATAATGTTGACTTGGTTAACCATAATTTCTTAGTAGAGTATGCACATTCCCATCCTGTGTGGTGCTAATAGGTGTTGGATTGCTCTCTGAAATTGTGAGCAGTTTCTGTATCTGTGTGATTAAACCTGGTTTTATACTCAAATGTTGTAAATACAGTGGTAACCAAGATAACTGGCCTGTAAGTATATCTGGTATGCTGCATCCAGGAATTTCACATATTTAATTTTTGTTATGATTTTCTTATATTTTGCCCTTCACTGAATACACATAGCTATGACAAAAGTGAATACAAGTAATAAATGAATTAATAATTAATGTTTAAGTGGGGGGGAGAATAGTATTTACAGAAGACCAAACATACCTGAATTGTCATAAAAATGGCTTTTTACATATACCATGTTTTGAAATTTTCCTTAATTTTAATATTTATACATAGATTTCTCAAGAACTGAATACACTTGAAAGCTTAACTCCTTGGGATTTTAAGTCTGCCATTGTAAGCATTATTCCTATGTGATTCCTTTCCATATTAGCACCTTGAGTAAATTCACAGCCCTTAAACCATTTTATATACAAGAACCCTTACCACTTAGCTGGGTGCATGTACTGCTAGTTAAGGTGCATTTATTTACAGTAGCAAATAAAAGTAAAATCCGTGCAGTTGCATGCTGACGGATCTGATTTATTTAATTATTTATAAAGTAGGTTTTATGTCAGAGTTATATTCGCAGAGTCCAAACAAAAAAACCCAACCCAACCAACCAAACAAAAAATTGACAGTGTTTCAGTACTTCGCAGTCCAGAGACTGAGAGGACAGAAACCCTTTTAAATGATGATGAGTCATAGGCCCTGCTTCATTTCCAAAAATATTCTTTTGTACTTCTGCACAGGACAAAATAAACTAGGTTATACTTAAGAGACCATTAAAATAATTTGACTTGCATTCTTTAAAAGAACAGAAAAAAACCTTGCAGCCTATTCCTATAGACTAAATTTGTGTATTTTTTCATTAAGTCAATGCTAAGTCAGTAACAAATTTGCTTAGAATAATGCTGTAAACCACAACTAATATACTTACTGAAATTTGCGTAACTAAACAGATAATAATTGAACCTTGGAGACTATTTTATGCTTCAGTGAACATATTATCAAATTCAATATAAATTTATCACAGAAAAATACTATTTCAGAGAACTGTATTCATGTAAACAGCATTAGTGTTGAATCCTGGATTATAAGTAGTAAATAAATAAAAATTTTCATTCGCACAGTAACAGTTAACTTGTCATGGTTCCCCCAGGATTATTGCAGAAAACTTCTCTGTTCCTTATTCAAGTAAAATTGCAAATTCCCTAAGTTGTCATTTTAGCACAGCCTCATTTTCCACCAGTACCTGGCCCAGGGGCTGCATCTCCTTCTCTAACCTTTGTTTCCTTTATTTAACTGCCTATTGAATTGTCAGCTGAGATTTTGAAGTGTACTGTGATGGATTTTGAAATTGATGTCATAGCCTCATAATGGCATTGTTGCCTTAGCAATGGCACTATAGAAAAGAAACATACAAAAAATACATAAAAGCTAACTTGAAAAAAATGCATGTGCTGTTGGGGGTAAAGGGGGATAATACCAAAACTAAAAGTTAAAACTTAAATTATTGAATTGAAACAGAAAATTTGAGTAAGGTGATCCAGTATGCTAATGTTAACTGTTGTCAGTATTTAGAAAGAGCAGTCCCCTGCTGCTTGGACATCTCAGTCATGTAATTTGTTAGGGCAGGAGAAGTTGATGGTAGTTCCACTTAGCTTTTCATATTGGCTCTTGGAGCAGGAAGACTCATTACATAGGGAAATATTCTGAACATGCTGAAACAGCAGATGTGCCACACATGTGACAGAGAGACTTCTAAAAAGGCAATGGAAGGAGAGGTGGGATTTGGGGATTTTACCTGTTAAAACAGGGCTGTTTTCAGAGAAAAATGATTCAGTAGTTATTTCTAAATTTATCTGAGTTGACACGTTTCCAGTAAGCCTGCAAAACTCTCGCAGAACCACTCCACGTATCCACACTGCCCTTTTAGACTTCAAGCTAAGACTGCTGTCTGCAGATCTGCCCTTGCATCAGACAGTGCAGGAGCCCTTTGAAAAACACTGTATCAGTTGTCTGCCTTTGCTGACAAGGCAGTTGTTATGTATAGAGGTGGCTGGGCCTGCGTCACCCCAGACTTGATCCTAAAGGCAAAGCTGACGTTAACAGGCAGTGCAGTAGGAGCAGATCTGTAGGTGAATTGTGTTGAGGACCCAGCACACATACAATATGTATTTCAGGGTATTTTGTCTTTGGACTAGCTTCAGCCTGGTCCCATGGAGTGAATCCCCATCAGCAGTCCTGGGTGTAATTGCTGGCTTGGCTTGATCCAAAAGGAATTTGGTTCATGCTCTGAGATACTTGCGGTGGCAATCCAGATGGAAGTCTGGCATCAAGCTGGTCCAAACTAAGACATGAATGTGGACAAACACCTTGACTCCATCAGTAAACTGGAAATTTGGCTGTCTGTACTCCAAAATTCTTCCCGGAGCATCATGGCAGAGGCTGCAGCAACTGGGCTGCTACCATTTGGTCTGAGTCTAGGCCTTGATATTATTCCCCCAAAACTCTGCACAGTTCCATAATCAAAATTCTTTTACTCTACTTTTTTTTTTACTTACAAGGAAGAACACTTTGAGTACAGAAAAGCCCATCACTGTGCTGCTGAAAGAGTATATTGACGTTTTGTAGATGCTATGTTTTTTCTCTTAGGAGAAAAATGGTTTTTTTTCTGTATCTTCTGTGTAAGTTGTAAAACCCATCAATATTGACAGTAAGGTATGCTAGACTCTTAAAAAGAGCAAAACATTGGTATGGACATATTTTTAAATTGTCTAGAATTCATTAGTTCTCGGGTCTGAACAGAAGTACAATCCTGTGTACAGAGTCTATGTGAAAATTACAGAGTACCTTCCATTATTCAGAATTGCTTTCATCTGCTGGCTATTGCTGATTCTAAAAATATTTTCTGTGCTATAGTATGAAAAATGATACTTTAAATTCCAATAAGGGCTTTTTGCCTTGCAGCCAGTTTTTTTTATTTGTTCTTGCTATAGATGCATCTGTCATGAGGATATTGAAAAGACATTCACTAACTTGCATTTAATTTTCTACCTGAATTTAGGCCACTGAACATTTGGGACCTGGGGGCTTGTAGGCCCCTTTAAGTGTAATAGTCATTGTTTACTATAAATTTTTTTGTGCATCAGAACTGTGTTCCTTCAGCTATGTTCCTTCAGCTTTTATCATAGATAATCTTGATAGGACAGGGCAGTATTCTTGGGTTTGAAGCTTCAGCTGCATGAAGGAGTCTAAATCTCTTTCTTGTAGGCCTGGTGGTGGTCATGATAGGAGTAGTAATAATACATGCAATAGATGCTGTGAAGGAAACCTAAATCTTTTGCTCGCAGGCATGGTGATGGTAGTATTGGTCCTAAGAATAACATGATTTTTCTTGCTGGTTTGTAGTGGTGCTAAGGCCTCAAAGAAAACAAATCCTGGGGATTACTTCTGTTCAAGATACTTCTCTGTTAGTTACATAGCCAAAATTTATTTTTACAAGAGTGGCTGATTTCTCTGTGCTTACATTTCTCCATGTCTTAATTCAAAATAACTGGTATTCACTTGGAGAAGAACTTCCAAATGATCCAATAGATTGAACTGCCAGATAGGTTGAGTTATGCAGGATATACTTGACATCATGACAGTGCTGGGGGAAACACTGTAGAATATGTATGATGGTAATTAAAATTATTACACTTGATCACTCCTCACATGAAATATAATTTACATCAGTGTCTCAGCAGCTGTTACATGAGTGTGCGCTTTAGGGTAAGATGGGATGTATTTACCTTGTGGGTTATTATTGTAAGGATTTCTTAATCAAGCCTAATTTTTTACAGGAGGTACTGAAACAGCTACAAGGAAGTATTGAAGATGAGGCAATGGCATCTTCTGGACAAATTGACTTATTGGAACGACTTAAAGGTAAATCTAGATTTACGTTTTAAGTAGGTTCATTTCTTCTTCCATTGTTTTTGATTTGGGCTAAAATCTTCAAAGTCATTTGGATCTTCTTACCAGTGCAGACCTTGATGATTAGATGTAGTCTCAGTGCCTAATCATTTTTGCTAAACATCTTTAGACACATTCTCAAAAAAAAAACCAAAAACAACAACAAAAACAAACAGAAAAACCGCATTGCTCCTTTTATACTTGTGCTACTGTTACTCGAGGATTTCAGATTAATTGCTTTTGATATAACTCACATTTCATTCCTCAGGGAAAAAAGTTAACGTTGGTGTAGTTCCACCAATATTCTAAACTTGTTTGCATCTTATGCCCTCTCCATGTCGTATTACTGGAATTGTTTCTGTCATGCTGCAAATTAATGGCCGCTTCCCTAAAGCATGTGTTGGAATGTGTTATCATCCCATTGTATGGGAAGTGCCAAGCAAGCCCAGACCACTAACTCCCTGTATACATCCATTATCCCTGCCACTGACGCAGAAATTTCATAGGGATGTCTACATTTAAAGAGCCCTGTGATGGACAGGGTGGTCTTCTGTTACATGATGGTGAAGCATCTGCAAGATCTCTGGAAAAGAAATTCTTAGGATGTGGGCCACAAGGTAATTCACATGATGTTTATGCAAAACTCTGCCCATTTCTCAAGTCCTCTGGGAAAGAGGCAGGCAGGCTTGTGTGGGGATACTGTTCTGATTGCCAAGGTTGCAGTTTGGCCATCTGCTCAGATAACTGCTGTTCTCCAGGTCTACGATATACATTGTTTTTGTTCACAGCATTTTCGCTGCATTTCTGTGCAAAATGTTTCCATAAGAAAACCCCATGGATTTGCTCAGGAAGTAAAAAATTAAGATAGGAATGATCTTTTAATTTTGTGCTGCTGAACCTTCAGCTCTGAAAAATGTTTGCTGTTTGTTATGCAGAACTGAATTTGGAAAGTACCAGCTTCCCTGGAGTGAAGTTAAGGCCAAAGGTGTCTGTGCGTTCGTATGGGAGCCGGGAAGGGTCTGTGTCAAGCCACTCAGGGGAGTGCAGCCCAGTCCCTATGGGGTCATTTCCAAGAAGAGGCTTTATGAATGGAAGCAGAGAAAGCACTGGTTACTTAGAAGAGCTAGAAAAAGAAAGGTAAATTTGTTTATTTTTTCCTCCAGTATGGATTGATTTCTAATTTTAACATGGAAGTTTACTGTCACACCTAATATTTAGCTATCATGAGTATAGTTTTGATCAGTGGTGTATTTACCTGTCATTTACCTTGACAGGTAAGAAACCAGGAATCTGCGTTTTCTTTAGATGCACACGCACCAAAAAGAAAATGTAAAATGTCATTCAATTTCTACTGCTTCTTCATAGATCCTAACAATTTCATTGTTACTCTTTGTAGTCTGAGGGTTTTTTATTTTGATAAGCAGGTTGTCACTGAAATACACTTTAATGGTGAGGGTTGAGCATTCTAACCACCTCCATATCTCGTCACCACTGTTTATAAATGCTGAAGCTGTAACAATGTGATGGTGCAATCTCTTTTCTCTCTTTTGCAAATGTTTATTAAGTACCATGACTGGTTTATCAATGATTTACTATTAGCAGACATTTACCTCGTGACTCTCTCAGCGAATGTCAGCTAAACAAAGTACTATTCTTATCTTCAAGATGTTGTTCCCATCACATGTTTTGCATTGACAAAATCCTGCAATTTCTTTTCTTGAAAAGCAGTGGTACCCATTTGATAGGAAGAACATCCTTTCATTTCATAATACAGATTTCTAGCACTTTATCAGTCACTTAAAAAGGAAACTTACAGTAAGAGACATGCAGCTGTTTCCGCTGAAGCCATATTTATTTCTTAAAATGAACTTGACTGAAATACCAGATGTTTTCAGAAGCCCATCTGCAAGACAGGGTTTCCTAAAGATTTGATCCTACTTAATGGATGGGATATCAAGCTGGGGGCTGCAAAACCAAGTAAACTGCAACACAGTATTTTTATGCCTAGTAGACATTAACAAGAAAAAATCCATTTTGAAGTTGTAATAGAAAAGTTTTGTGGGTAATGAGTGGGTTGTGGACAGCCCTCTAGAAACCCCTCCTCTAAAGGGTGTTCTGCTGTTCAGCAAAATTTTTGCAGCCAAGACCTGAAAGGAGTATATGTTTCTTCCAGGATATTATGTCTAGGTCCCTTTTTTTGGTCCGATCAGTAGAATGAAAGTAACTTCCCACGGGTCCATACTGAGCATGTTCTAGCAGCCATGCTATTTTTTTCCTTCTCCTAGCTAGGACCACCACTAATGATCTTTGTTTTGTAGCTAAAATATAGATTCCTGAGGAGCTGTATAAGAATATTTAGGAATTTGGGAGTCTATCCACTTGCTCTATCCCAGTCTTCAAGAGTCTAATGTGTCTGTCATTCACCATCTTAAGAAACTGTGCATTTGTTTGTATTCTTCCAATGCTGTGTTTTACTACGTATGATACTAAAATCTTTAAACATAGTTGGGGCTTCCAGTGTGGTTCAAGTGATCTCCTTGCTCACTTGGAACGAGGAGTGTTTATAGCAGCCAGAGTTCTTTAAGGTGATTAGCACCGCTGATCTGTGATCCTTTCCCACCCTGGTGGATTCTGAGGTGATAGTTCTTTGGACATTTTTCTTGGCAATAAAGGCAGCTTAGGCAGTTAACCAGTCTGTGTTCCAAATACCACTGGAGAAAAGGGATAAGGATGTTTTAATTTCAGAGTAGCTTAGGCACTGTTGCTGTCGCAGCTGATGGGATAAATATTTGTGCTGTGGAGAAGATGGATCTATGGAGGCATGGCCAGATCACATCTGGCTTCATTATTAGTGAAATGATGGATAATCCAAAACTGCTCTGTTCTTTAAGCTGTTCCAGGTTACATGTGGAAGCATGTAGAGAGCATTGATGAGAACTCTGGGTAGCCAAATGAATCAAAACTTGAGGGAGTATAGGACTATGCATCTAAAACCACTACCATTTCTAAAAGAAAATTAACAATTTATTTTCCTATGTTTTGTGTCTAAACTTGTTTGGCTTATTTACTAAATTTCTTTATATCTAAACCTATATATTTGCTAGTAGATTTTGGATTTTGGCACTTAAACAGTCTTTCAAGAACTTGGAGAACTTGATAAGCCTAAAATAATTTAGAATGAAGTAATGCTTTTCGGAAATCTGCAGCAGGAGATCATTTACACTCAGTATTTTAGCACACTGGCACAATATATGCTGCTTATGGGCAACAGTTTGTGTAAGGACTAAATGATGTATTTAAATATTTAGAGCAGTTTGGTGGGCACCTGGCGTCCGGTCGGGGTCAACCTGCCACGTTTGACTGAAGTGAACTTCTGAGGGGAAGAAAATTTATCAACTAATTCGCCTCCCAGAATAAAGATGAAATCATTGGCCTGTATCTCATTTGCTTGGCTCTCCTCTAATTCCAAAGTTAAAAAAAAAAAAAGAGAAAAATGGGCAGTGACAGCACTATGCTTTTAAATTGCTGGTTTAGAATACACTAATCATTAAATATCTCCTGCTTTCTCTGGCTGTTTCCAGGTTTACTTGGTAAGAGCATTATATCAGCAACAAAATTTTTCAGAGTACACTGCCAGTTAATTTTTGTGTTTGTTTGCCCTTGTCAATTTAGCAAGTTTCATAATCTCACCTTTTTAAATTCTGTAATTTGCCACTAAACATGACAGTCTTCTGAGGAATTTTATATTAAAATGTTTGTGTGTCTTCATTATTCCTTCTGGTTTATGCCATTCCTTTTTTATTTCTTTAATGTTGATTTGGAGCAATTTCTGTCTCATAACTTCTTTCTTCCATTATGCTTATCTCCTTTTGGCTGGCTGGTACGGCTTACCTCAGATTTTACAGCATCAGCACTGCTTTTCAAGATTTTATTATATTTCTTACCAATTGAAATTAAAGTATTAATTATAGTTGTAATTTACATACTGCAACTAGGGTAGCATATAGTTTGTTTCCCTTCTCCCTTTTAGCCAGGAATAATATTGACATAATTATGCAGAAAATACCAAAAGAAAATTTCCAAAGGAAAAAAAAACAGTTTCTGCATTCATTCAGCTTCCTCTATTGTTGGGAGCTTCAAAAGTACCACATAAGAGAAGTCTTTTAAAAAACCCACCCTTCAGAAGAACAGTTCAAATAGAAAACTTTTGTTAACTCACAAAAATATTGTGAAGCTCTAGAAGCTTTCTCCATTTGCTTTGTTGCATTCTCACTGAACTTGACGGGGTATGACAGAACAGAATTTTCTCTGATGCTGTGAAAGTCCTATTGTAAACATCTTGGGGTATAAAAAAGATGGAGTAACAGCACTGATTTTTTCTGTCTTGTTTTTCTTGACCACTAGCATCTTTTCTACGTTTAATCCTCTTCTAACCCCAAGAAGCTGCAGGAGGCTGAGAAGGAGCTGTAGTTCAGATTGGAATAGTTTCTGAGAGTAATGTTAAATGTAGGGAGCAGCTTATCAGAGACGTCTACAGAGGCCTGCTGCTTATTGCTGCGTATTTTCAAGGAAACTGAAGTGCAGCCTGCTGTAGTTGTAGTGACCCTTCAGGTTTTGTGCTGAGAGAACTTAAAGACTGTTAAGACCTGAATTCTCATGGAGCAGTGATACCAAACTAATAATCCCAAATGAAGCATCACTTCAGAAGAAAAAATGACAATATTAAATTAAACAAGCCGCCTTCAGGTCATGCATTATGTTGTTTATGCAGCACTGATGGTTCCTGAGTTATTTTCTTCTAGCATCCATTGTGCGTGTCAAAACAGATTGAATGACACACTGTCTCACAAACTGAATACCCTACATTTTGTAAGAGGAACTTAATCACATTTGCTTAGCTGAAAGTAATCCCTCCAGTTTCTGCTACTAGTTCTTTGACATCCAGAGGCAGAATTAGTCCGTCCTTTCACCTTCGCAAGTCTTCATATGGTAAAAATACTTCTTATAAGGATTGCATTACTTGTGGTTTTGCAAATTTTATTTCACATCTTGGACACAGCTGGTGCCTGGGCACTCAAGGTGGTAAAAAGGGAAGCTGCACAAAAGTCCTGTGTGTCCAGAAATTAGGCACCAGGGCTGTGTCACAAGAGAATGGGCAGGTGGAAGGCAAAAAAAATTTCTCAATAAGGTTTCCCCAAGCACCATCTGTTAGTTTGTCCTTCAGTCTGTCTAAAGGGCTTTAGGAATTTCTGCCAGCCCCATCCTTGTGACTGAAGAATTACACTGTCCTGTGATACTGCTCCAGTTACCAGCCAAATTATGGTAATTGTTTGTGGCTTCTTTTCAATAATTTTGGTTGTAAATCTGCCTGATATTAAAGCTGCCCAGTAAATGACTTAATGTGTAGCCTTGGCATCCTTAAAACAAATACGTTTCAACATAACTGTTGGATCAAATTTGGAAATTTATGTCATTTTTTTTTCATGTTTACAAACATTTAGCACTCTTAGATGTGTGTAGTTTTTCAATCTCATGTTGAAGGGAGGGTTCCTCACTTTTAATTTTCCATTCGAACACAGGCCAAGTCACTTATATTGGATATGGAATAAATGTTAAATCATCAAAATTAGCTTGAAACATTTTTAAAGCAGGAAACAAAAAGATTCTTTGAAATACAAATTTTAAAATTCTTTCTTCTTTGTTTTGTGTGGAAGATGGATTGCCTTCTCAAATCATGACTGGGGTGCATTATCAAAATAGAGGAAATTTGTACTTTTGTTGTATGCTGTGTAATTGTTCCTTAATGACTTACGGTAATTGTCCATCATGTGTTTGTGTGCTTTATAAAGGTTCATATGCTCTTGCTCAAGCCACAGCCAGAGATCAAAGCAAAAGTTACAGGGTGGTAAATAATTCTGGGCAAACTTGTATGCAGCTTTCTGTCTTCTGGCTAAGTGTTGATTTTGTCATTTCTGTTAATGAGCAATATTAAAACATCAGAAAGAAGAACAGTACTCACAGAAAGCATTAGAAAGAAAATAATAAACTTGTATTTAAAAAGAAGAGTGGCTTTTCTGTTTATTGCTACTAGCCAGATTTTGAAAATTTTAATACATATTTTGAGAAACATTGTAGCCGTGAACATTATTTTAGTATATTAATAAGATTTAGAATTATATAAAATTTAGTTCATGAAGGATAAAATAGTATGTAAAATTTCCAGTAGATTTTTTTCCTTGGTAGACTTCAAATATTATTCATTTTGTCTTTCTCATTTATTACTAAGGTATGCAGTGTGCTTATGATACCCATTTACAATGTTTTTAACAGGTGCAAATGTATCTTGTCTATAACATTTGGTGAAAATACTGTTTTAAAGTATTTAGACATCACAGAAATGCCTTGCTTTGTGTGCTTTACCCATAGTTTTACTACAGGTGACAAAATGAGTAAAAGGACAGTGCAAAGGTGAAGAAGATTCTGAGTTCAGAAACAGGATTGAGAGTTGTACTTGCTTCTGTGACATTCAGACTTTTTCTTAAATGCAGTTTGCACTATACAAAGTGTATTTTTGAAAGAAGCAGGGTAAAAATTAACACACCACTAATAACTGGGTTTGCTTTCACAAAAGGTCTCTTAGCTTTGTATTTTGAAGTGGGTTTTTTAGAGAAATATGTGTATTTTTCTCTTATAAATATGCTTAGCACAGAGGAGTGGATAGATTTTATAGCCAGGCCAGGGAACTGAACTCAAATATTTCCTTAGTGCCATCTTCAAACCTCCAGATGGAAATAAGGTGTTAATGGTGAGACACTTCCTCCTTCTGCTTTTAATAGATCTCTCTTGCTTGCGGAGCTTGAGAAGGAAGAGAAAGAAAAGGACTGGTATTATGCCCAGCTTCAGAACCTGACTAAAAGGATTGATAGTCTCCCCCTTACTGAAAATGTGAGTACCTCTGAGTGCTTTGTGAGGTGTCTGGTGGTACAGTCTCTGTTTAGATGCTGTGTGTATTTTATTAATTTGGTGGCACTTTCTACTATCACTTTAGTTCAAAAATTTTTTTTTCATTCAGTTATCACGTAAAGATAACTTAGCTTGAATAATAAATTTTTTCACATAGAATTTTACACATTAAGATTCATATATAACAATATAAATGTCAGTGAAAACAGAGGAGCATTGAGAAGTCATTATGACATTTATTGTACATCACTGCACTTCCTTAACTCTGTTTCCCCCTATTCTTTTATTCAGTGTATTTTTCTAGTTTTGAGAGTAACATTAGCATAAGACAATGTGTACAAGAACTCTTATTTCATAACAGTCAGTACAGTGATTCTGTAGCTTATTGCAGGTGTTGCTGTAAGCTTTTACCTTGGCACCTCTAAACTATTTATAGTCAAGTCACCATCATCTGGGATAATAAAGATGTCTGATATCCCAGATAATGCAGGATTTCCTGTTAGACCTCAGCAGTTTGGATGTATTTGCAGTGCATTCCTTCACACATACAGGGTTGGGAAGGTGTGGTTGAGAGTGACACCCAATAAAGGGTCAGTCAGCCTTCTGGGAATAGAAACAAACAACAGAAACACTTCATCAGTGGGCGGAAGTAACGCTGAGTCATGTCTGAGCTTAGCAGAGCACCAGAACCAAGGGAGAAAGCCTGAAAAAGATTTTGAGGAAATGCAGCCCATTCTCAAAGCACTGTCAGCTGTATCTGTCACACTGTCATCGGTTTTAAGGTTGTCTCCCTTGTTTTATAGATAATAAACTCACTTAGCTGCTCTTAGGATTAGAAAGCACTACTTAACATCTACACTAAAGGCCTTTTGTGGCAATTTATGTCCATTGCTATTTAGTCCAGACACAGCGAAATGACAGGTCCTGTTTGGTGCTTGCAGATGATTGTCTTGCTTTGACTTTCTGAATTGACCTTGGTGAAGTCTTCTGGAAGGATTGCTCTTGGAGACTCATTTATTTACAGACTGAGTAATTGTCCAAAGCCAGTGAAGAGTTTTGCTCCTGCCTCAAAAATTTTTTTAGTTCAAAAGTCTTCCCTTAGGCTGTATTGTTGCTCCTGGGTTTAACACTTGTGCTCTTTTCACAGGGTAGTTAGAAATAAGGTAGATAGCAGCAGTATGAATAGCGTCACTATGCATCACTATGCTTAATACTTCTGAATATTTTTGAAAACGCCAATTCAGATGGCACACATCACAGTTTTGTTGGTAGCAGCCAGATGTTCTTGGAAGAAATGATACTTTCTCAGTGCTTATTTATTATATTTAGTTTGCTGGTTGAACATCGCTGTGTTCTTGTTTTTCATAATGCAGTCATGTTTAAAGAATGTATTACTATGTTTTGTTTGTTTATGAAGTTTGTTGTAGAAAAGTAGTGGTTCTGCTTTTTGTTCTGAGAGATAGGTTGTTTACATAAATGCTGTTTGCTAAAATGCCTTCCCTGTACTCTGGTTTCAGTTCTCCTTGCAAACAGATATGACCAGAAGGCAGCTGGAGTATGAGGCTAGGCAAATCAGAGCTGCAATGGAAGAACAACTGGGCACTTGTCAGGATATGGAGAAGCGAGCACAGGTAGAATTTGTTTTTCCCCATTAGAAGGAAGGGAAAAGGTTTTCCTGCATTTTTATTAAATTAGTGGTAATTGTATCTTTAAACTGTGTGTAAATACAGCACTTAGCCTTTCAAATAAAAAAGTAGGAATCAGGACATATGAAATAATTGCTTAGCAAAGAGTACCCTCATCTGCCTGTTAAAAATAAGCCTTTCAATTCAGCAGATGTAGAAAATTTATTCAAGAGAAAATATTTTTTAATGGTAATTTCATTACAATTTACTGCCATTTCAGCTTCAAATGATATTCATGTATTTGCAACTGCTTTATTTTTGCATCTTTTTGCTGGATTTCTTCATGCTTTTAAGTTTAGAATAAAACCCAGCTACTGTTCTTAAATTCCCTTAGCCAGAAAACATCTATCAGGAGATAATCTTTTCAAACAAGGCGTTAAAGTAAAATGTAACTCACATACATATCTGGAAGTTGTTTGCTCCCACCAAGAGTTGTTTTGCATTCATGATGAGGATATGTGCATATCTAACCACATGACACACCCATTTGGAAGTATAAATCAGAATGTAATCATATGCAAACCATAAATTAAATAATCAGTTGGTTGCTGGTTATAAAAAATAATCCCCCATAATAGGAAAGCAACAATTTGAATTATTTATTACCATTTATTTCTAGACATAGTAAGATTGGTAAGATTTGGGGGTTTTGTGGTGAATGTGACAATAATCAGTATTTTCAATACAAAGTCTCTTTAGGCTCTATCTCCCTCACTAGGTTGACTCAACACAAAATTTTGCTACATGAGAAACATTTCTAATTTGGTTTTACATTAAGATAAAGCAGCTGTCCTGATTACAAGAGGTAATCAGAATAGCTGCTTTAAATTTTAAAGTGAGTAATCTAGTAGGACTTTTCAGAAGATTCCTACAGTTTAAAGTATTTAGCCAAACAAATAGCCTGCAGCTGTCGGGTTATGTGTACAAGGCTGTGCAGGGATTTGTCTGTGCTGATGTTCTCAGACAGGCCCAAGTTTAGTCTGCTTGGGCAGTCACTGGCTCTAATCTGGGAGCTATAGGGCTGTTCTCGAGGTTTATCAGTGGGGGTGGTGCCCTTCACGAATTTGGCTGTGCAGTTTGTGGCAGCCTGTCCCGAGTGAAGGTCCTGCACAGCAGAACTCCTGGGAAAGTTCTCCAGCTGTTAACAGGCTTAAGCTAGAGGAAGATGAATTAAACTAAATAGGCAGGCTAGGCTGCTGGCAACATTCTAAATGCACTTAGGCAGGGATCAAAAGAAATTATTCAGACACACAACTTAGCTATAGTTATACCACTATATGGAAGTAATCAAGCTGACCCTGAATTTGCTTCTTCCCTGATTGTTGGGGGATTTTAAAATTTGGTGGGGGGGAAAAACACTGCCAAGATGATGTTGAAACATTTCATGGGTTTCTGAATTAATGTTTGACATGAGTTTTGTCACAGCTGTTTCACTCTCTGTCTGTATCTTTGTAACACTTACATACTTGCAGAAATAACAGTGCCTATTGTGATTATATAAAGATTATTCAATACAAAATAACTACTTCTGCATGTGCTTCTTGTGAATTTAACTGGTAATTCCCTTTGGTTTCATTCTGCCAAGGACCAGTGCCAAAAATATGTGAAAGCTCATTGGTGTACAAATATGTAAGAGCGATTTCTGTGTTATTTCACTGTGATGTTTAAATTCAAAACAAAACATTGTGAATGTGGTAGTTTTTTCACTTTCTTTCTGCTCAGTATTTTCCTTCCACCCAAACTGATTGGGATACACAATACTAAGGAAAATGTAGGCTGAAAGAATATTTCAGCTATATAAAGGCCGGCATTGCAGACATCTCTGAATTAAAAGTCCCAAAGATTATTCTGTGAGAGAGCTGGTAACCTGCAGTTGCCCAAGTAGACGTTGCACTTTTCTGTAGCTGCCGTTCTTGTGGACCTTGAAATAATGGCTTTCTCCCATTTTTTGTCTGGCGTGATTGGACTTGGTTTCCTTCTGAAGCAACTTAACTCACAGCAACTGACTGTAGATGTCTGCTATGAAGATTGTTCACAAGCACATGCCCAGGAATTAATCAGAAAAACGTATAAGAAGCCTGTTGGCAATTTATTTCAGCTTATTTAATGATTTACACTAACTTGTACTATTCTCTGAAGCTGATAATTTCACGCAGAAGTGCTTACTTGAAAAAAAGCACTCTTAGCCATGTTTTATTTTTACTTTCAAAGGTTGTAGGCAATATACTTAGTAATAAGTAAAAGCAAACTTAATTGCTGTAAGATATATTAAAAAAACTTCTATTCTGAGACCAAATTCATGCTCACATAGAATTTATTTTTCCTTCATGTCAGAACAAAAAGGATCCAATTTTTTTAAGGTTAAGAGTTCCTTAAAATTGTACATGAAATTACCATTCTTGTAAGAATTTATCCCAAGATCTCTAAAAGTTTGCTAAAATAGCAGACCACTAAAGATACAAGAAAATTTAGATTCTGGAGTCTTATACAGATAAACATTTCAGCACTGTTATATTTATACAGTGGTCTTGTATGTAGGACAAGCCATTAGTAAGATTGTCTATTATATATGTTTATTTTGGAAAAAAACCCAACCAAACAAAAGAGCCAGCCAGCACTTCTAAAACAAAATGTTATTCCTTAATTCCACTTCCTATATAGTGATTATTTTTCTGACACTGTGAATGTGGAGGAGTTGTCTTTTTGTTTCGTTAGATGCCTTGCTGGGGCAGTGAAAGCCAAATAATGTGTAATTTCAAATGTAAAGTTACTTTATACAGCTATTTTATGTTAATAAAAATTACAAGTAGTTATAACAATAAATGGGAATGTAGTATAAACAAATAGAAATCAAAGGTGATATTTCTTAAATAGGTTATAAAGTTTTAACATTCCTGGTGCTTGTTCCATTGTGTATCTCAAACTTTTGCCCATTTGCCCTTAGGCTCTACCCCTTTGTGGCAAGAAATGTGGGGGTTTTTTCCTGCTTCTGCAGTGTTTGGCACAAAATACGCTCCTGGTTAGTGGAACTCCCCAGTTTCCCTGTGATAGAAAAAAATGAGTTAGAAGAATGGACTCCCCAGTTTCCCTGTGATAGAAAAAAATGAGTTAGAAGAATGGTCTGATGTTTAAATGTCTGGACTAAAATTGGAAAGCAGGGATAGAATTCCTGTCCCTTTGGAGGACTCGGTCAGTAATACTTGGCAAGTCATGCAATATTTGTTTTCGTCTGCACAAAAATTTTTTCCTATGTCTAGGTGTGTATATAAAAATACTTGGATTTTGTTGATGCCCTTTATTGGATAATATGCTGGTTACACAGAAAGAAACACAATTTATGGGAAATTCTGGGGAGACCTGTGTCTTTTGAGTACTTCAAGGGAACCTGTAAGAAACTTTTTAGCAGGGAATAGTGATAGGAGAAGAGGTAATGGCTTTAAATTCATGGAGAGTTGATTCAGATTAGGTACAAGAAAGAAATGTTCTACAATGAAAGTGGTGAAACACTGAACGAGGTTGCCAAGAGGCAGCAGGGGCCCCATCCCTGGGAACATTCAAGGTCAGATGGGGCTTTCAGCAACCTGATTTACTCGAAGATGTCCCTGACCTTGGCAGGGAGTTTGGAATAGATGACCTTCCAAGGTCCCTTCCAACCCAGACTATTCTGTAATTCTATAAAATTCAAGTAATTCTTAAGGACAGTAAGAGATGTATTCTGTCAGTCATGCATCATGTCACCAATGCATAGATATTCCCAGAAATACTTTTTTATTAACTTTCTAATACCTAAAAATTTCTTGAACCAGGAGCAAAGGGTGGGATGAGCTATCTGTTTGTCTCTATGCCGAAGCTTTTACGTGTTTTCCAATAATTTGCTTTACAAAATCAAATCAGATTTACAGCTTAATGTTGTAGCTTCCAACTCTACTAAATGTTGATGCTATATGGTGCTTTTTCCACAGCTGCTTCTGATGTGTGTTTCAGTAATTAATTGTATTTGTGGTTACATTTTCTTTTGTATTTCTAAATTTTTTAGATAGCATTGGTTTTGGATTGCATGTGCATCTTTTGGCATTAGCACCTTTTAAAAGTTCATCTTACTTCCATTTTCAGATTATAGACATGTCAAATAAGGTTGGTTATAATCCTGATCCTTGCAGTGTCCACTAGATTGCTTTTCTAGTATATACTAGAACACTAGTAAATGTTAATTAAGTGAAAGCATCAGAATTTTTTTCAACTGTATGTCCATTTCATTAATATATTCATGGCACCAAAAAAAATGCTGTTAAATCAGTTTGGTGTTCTGCCCACATTTAAAGTCAAATAATTTCAATTTATTAAATTATCAAGATCATGCACTTACTGTTTCACAGACTCATAATGCATCCTGTGCTGCACTGTACAATTTGTGTGGAGTACGTGTAGCCTGTTACATTTGGAGTCTCTTAACATGCCATTTTCTAACCACAGAATGGTTGCAGTGGGAAATGAGTAGCAATATGCCTGTAAAAGACTGATTCAGAGATGTCTGTAAAATCCCAGATAAACCAAAGAAGCAGTATGTAGATACTTTTTTTTATAGTAAACCTGTTAAATTCTTTGAGATTTGTAGGAGCAGAAAATCTCAGAGGTTGAGCATAAGCAAAACTCCCAAATCAATATAGCAATTGAATATAATAGAAATCCGTCAGGGTCTCATACCTTCAAGACAGACACTCTGCAAATAAAAATATTTCACAGATCTCTCTAAGGCATGTAAAATTCTGATATTTGAGATTAAAGTGAAATAATTTGCTGAAGATCTGCATAAAATGTCAGTTTCAGAAGCAGGAATATTGTGCAAGTTAAGGGGAGCTTTTTTTTATACCTAAATGTGTGCTGTGTGATGACCTATTACATCCAAATGAGTATCAGTGTTATTAAACCCCCAGCTACTCACGTTTTGAATGCTTGCAATCATTCCTTTTATTATGAAGAACCCTTGAATTACTGCATGTAGTACCTGCTGCATGTACCTACTGAAGTAGGTTTGTTTTGTAGTCAGCAGTATTTGCCAAGAACTCTTCATACTTTCACTCTGTACAGTAAGTAAAAGGAGTTTTTGAACAAAATCAAACGTGAAAATCCATTCGTTTCAGGCAAGGGTGGCCAGAATTCAACAAATAGAAAAGGACATTCTTCGTATACGACAGCTCCTGCAATCACAAGCAGCTGAACCAGAGGTTAGTGAGCAATAACTTGCCTTTTTTTATCGTGGTATGTATATTTTCTCTAAAAAACCCAAATTATTTGAATAAAGTGGTAGGCAGGATTATTCCCATCAGCTGTTGATGTCACAATCAGGTAGTCAATATTCTTAGACTGTTACTTGCTTTCTTTCCAATGAACTGAGGATGGAATACTTGGATTAGTCTTCATACTACTGTGGAGCTTTAATCAATAATCATATATCAGTTAAAAGTTTAGCTTGAAATTTCAGTAGAAATTTCAATGTGCAATGTGCTTATAAAGGCTGAGTCTTGGTTTTACAAATAATTAAAACAATCAGTTGTACATGCCTTTCTAATTATGAATCTCTGATAAGCACCTTCATGGTTTGTTTGTCTTTTGAAAAAGATAAGATGTAAAAAAAGGATGAATAGAGCTTCTGTCAGATTCATTATAGAAGCCTGGTATATTTTTAGTGTTTAAGTACAGGGTTCTATATTAAGAAATGCAGGATGTTTCCTGTGAATCACAAAGTCCATAGCAGTAATTGGCCATTAGCAGAAACTGCTCTCATAGTGGAAATTCACATAGAATGTCAACTCTGTTTCTTGTCCTCATAAATTAAATTGTGTGTTTGACATGAATATTGTGTGACTTGTCTTCACCCAAAATAACTACTGAAAAAGCTCAGAGCATCATTTGGTCCACCAACTGATAAATTATGTATATTTTTCCATTTTGTAAAATGCCAGTTTCATAGTTCCAGGATTTGGGGGGAAATCAGTTTTTATAAGTGATGTGGGCAGTAGTGTGTGAAATTAAAGTGGGGTGGTCTATTGACGTGAGTAAGTCCAGGTGTTTATAGATACTGATGAGATTTCCCTGAGCCTTCTCTTTCTCCAGCTGAACAGTCACAGTTCTCTCAGCCTTTCTGTGTGTGAGAGATGCTCAGGACCCTTAAGGACTGCTGCAGTCTGCACAGGACTTGTTTCAGTGAATCCATCGTAAATGGAGCTGTATTGTGCTGGGGAGGCCTGAACAGGACTTTGGATGCTGGGTAGAGAGCAAGGGTCACCTCCCTGGCCCTGCTGGCAATACACCCCTCAGTGCAGCACAGGATACTGTTGGACTTTTAGCCACGAGGGCCTTTGGAAGGATCGCTCACCAGGACCTCCATGTGCTTCCTGGCTGGACAGCTCCAGCCTGTGCTGATGCCTGGGGTTGTTCCCTCACAGGTGTAGGACTTTGCACTCCCTTTCTTGAACAGCATGAGCTTCCCCTCAGCGCATTCCTCCCACCTGTCCAGGTCCTTATGGAAAGCAGCTGAACCCTGTGCTGTATCAGCTTCTCTAACTCGGGGAGGGTGCACTGTGTCCCAGCATGCAGATATTGAACAGTATTAGTCTCAGTGTTATCTCTGACTTGCCTCCAGCTGTACTTTGTGCTACTGATGCAGCCGTCTGATTCCCAGCTATTCCAGCAATTTTCAGTCCGCATCCCTGTGTACTCATCCTCCTGTTTGCTCCCTGAGCAGCGGTGCAGGGGCGTGCTGGACAGAGGCACCCAGCCACACCCATGGCCCAGCACAGGCTTGGGAGCTTTCCCAGCAAGGTACTTCTGCTGCACCTTGTTCTTCCTGTTCTTGCCATGCCTGTGCTCAAGGACATTCCTCTTACATCAGCTGTGTGCACTGCCCTTGTGTTCCCATCAGCCAGGGCTCCTGCCTTGCCAGCCCTACCCTCTGTCCCTGTCATTTCAGGTGTAAAGCTCTCCTTACCTGGTTGAGCAACCTCTCAAAAGATAGTTTTGCCCCATAAAGCCAGATAAATCCTGTCCCCAGAGTGTTTATCTTTTACTCTGGTAGAAAAAAACCCCAGTATTTTGAACTTACTTGAGTTCAGGTACTCAATCAGCTTTGAGATGCAACTAAAGATAAAAGGTTTTGTCTTAGTTTTTCACTCCTTTCACCAAATTATTTGGCTGCCTCATACACTGAAGTTCCAATATATTGAAACGTTAGTATGGTGTGTCTTACCTGGAAAACGTTTGGATATCTGGTTGCATAGTTATATGTTTTAGGACAGTTACCAGGGTGCTGGTGGTGGTAAAGGAGGCAGTCACTACACACACCCTAATACTTTATGGTGTGTTTTAATCATTTTCAGGTGATGACCATCTCCTACAGAGAACAGCTAGATCTAATTCTGAAATTGTCGGGTGGTGCAGTCACACTGCAAAGTCCATATAACTGAAAAATACAAACATTTGACATTTTTTATATTTTTATCCTGATAAAATACTGATACTGTGCCTGATACTGTTACTGAACAAGTATATTTTTTTTTAAGAAGACGTCTATGCAGCAATGAGGAAAGGCTGGAAAATTCTTTTAACCTTAGCACAATAGTGTTTGATCCCTATGTTTGTGGTTAATGCTTAGTTTTGTACCATACAGTGCTTAGTACAAATGCCAGAGATTAGTGTGGCCTTGTGTTAATTCCCTACATCTGTGACTAAGTCGCATTCCAACTAATGCTTCCTTATTTACTTTTATCAGTAATTAGTATGTACTAGCTGATATCTTAGTTGAGAACAAGGATTGGGTGTGACAACAAAGAATGATAAAGAGAAGTACATTATGATCTGACCATATATTTGAGATACTCTCAAGGAGAAAAGATTAATCAGAAGATCTAAACCGTATCCAGATATGTGCATGGAAATAATTAGGACATATGCATGTATCCAGGCAATGTGATGAATATGTATTAGTTTCAGGAATATAATCTGTTAGTCTATTACTGAGCATGCTTCAAGGAGAATTCCCCATGCATCCAGCACTGCTAATAAAGAAATGCTGGCTTTCTAACCTTGAAAATTGGTTGGAGAGTTTATTTCCCCTTTTTCAGTACCAATACCCAAATTGAATGTGCTCCTTATGTTATAAAGATCTGGTAATAGCAGTAATAAATAAAACAGCTTGTCTGCTGATACAGTAGGCCCTGTGGTGATGCCAATCGCTGTGGAATCCAAGTGCAATACATCTTGAAGAATAAGACCAAATAAAACGCTGCAACATAAAATCAGCTTTTGGAAATCAGTGAGCAGAGAAAACTCTCACACACATTTTATCACATTTTTCAAGTTTGGCAAATTGCTAAGTCTCGTGAATAACTCTAGAAAAATTTGAAGTCAATTATGTGCAGGTGGTGGTATCTTCATCCACTGTAGGGCTAAACCTGTCCAGAAAGAATTTTTGGTTGTTGTGTACAAATAAAAAATTGTTTAAAAGGAAAATCTTGGCAATAGTGGTACAGGCCATTCTTTAATAATATTTGTAACTTGAAATACGTTAAGTACTTCCGTTAGGCAGTGTTGCTGTAGATGAAATGTAAAGGATTTTTTTCTTTCTCTGATTATGCTCAGCAGGTTTTAAACTGTGATGAACAGGAACATTCTCAAGTATTTGACTCACCAAACTTTCTTCTGTTTTTGAATCAACTGTAGCAAAATTATTTCTTAGAGCTTCTTAATTTCATTTGTTGCATTTTCCATTTTCTTACATATCGAGCTTACTTATACGTGTATGTATATTGTGTTTAATAGGGAGTAATGGCAATTTCTAATGAATATGTAATGATTACGTTCCTGTAATCAGCACTTGCAGTCTCCCACCATTTTTCTGCAAGAGCAAACAAGTGAACTCTTGTCAAACTGACTTTCATGGTCTGATGCCAGAATTCAGCAATGACAGAGGTTACAAACCCAGCTTACACCTTCTCAAAAGTCATGCCTCAAAACAGGAGGTGTAGTTTAACCCAGGGGACCTGGGTGCCATTCTTTGGCAGCTGTGCCTCACGTAGGGCTTACAGAGCCTGCTGCTGTTCACGTGCTCTCATTCTTTGCTGAGGTGGTTGGTAGCCTCTGTATTTTCTTCCACAGGTCCTGTGTTCAGTGTTGACAGGCACCATGAAGAGGGGACATATTTTCAGTGGTTATATTGCCTTTCTAATGATTAATCTGCAGTCCACCAGAGGAATATTAATTTATTTACAGTAATACTGTATCTATACAAAAATACATTTACTTTATCCATGTGTGGATACATGCTATTTTCATATATAATAAATGTGTTTAAATTAATCATGTATATATATAATAAATATTCATATAAATACTCAGTTTTCAACTAATAACCTGCTATCTGCTGCCTGTGTTGTTATTATCTCCTTTGTGCCAGTCTGCATGAAGAGAACAGCTCACTTCAAATTACTTCAGTGGCTGAAGGGGTAGGAAGTCTTCACTGAGAACTTGCAGATTTTGATGTTCAAGTCCAGCTGATAACTCATGTGACAGTAATGGGTTTGCACGTTGAGAGCACATTCTGCATTTCAAATTAGATAAACCCTGCTAGTAGCTGTTAAAAACTGCCTTGCAAATTAATTCGTGTGTTGAGTTGACTACTTTTTGTATTGGCATATTCTTGAGAGTGCTTAAGGGGAATGGGAAGGCACCTCATTCATAAAGAGCATGTGGCAAACAAACGTATGTTAACACGAGCAGAGAGTGTTGAAGGAGAGCAGAAACTTCTTTTGTCAGGGAATGAAATATCTCTGTGTTTGTGCTCTGGATGCAGCAGAACTATTTAATCCATACACACGATCGTCACCACCCTGACCCAACCCCAGGAGTGTTCTTGGACGAGAAGTATTATTCCCTCTCAGGTGACCCAGCAGGTCAGAGCCCTGCTAATGAACCGTTCAGATTTTTACCTCTAGGCATGTTTAGTACTGCTTTCTTCGTGGGATTTGAAAAGTCACTTAATGACTGGAAAATTCTGTCTTGAGTTACACTGGAGGCTTACATGCAGATTTTGTCAAACTCTTAATTACACTTTATTCAAGACTGAATGTGTTGTGAGACAGGGATTCAGCATTATACTGTACTCACCACATGTATAGCAAGGCCGGATCTTGACTGGGTGCCCCACCCCACTCTTGTGCTGGGCACCAAAGTTTCTTTAGTTACTTTATGAACATCGATAGCAGTTTCATTTCATACACAGTGACAGAGATGGTGAAAAATTACAGATCAGATTTAAAAGAACAGTAACACTGTGTCTCCTAAAATACTTTGAGATTTGCTTTGTGGTTTACTCCTTTTCCATAAGTGAACACATCGAGAAATTTGTTACCTGTAGTTGTTTCTAAATTTCTCATATTATTAGTTGGTGTAATATTCCTGCATTTTTTACATACCTTATTCCTTTATTTAAGCTATAGATTTCACTTTCAAATTTATCCCTAAATTTATTATCACTTCACATTATGGTTGATGACTGGCGTCTGAAATTCTGCTCAATGTTAAGTGAGACTCTTCTGTCTTAGATGAACAAAACAGTTGTTTATGCCAGTGGTACTATATGAAATTGATCACTGAGAGTAACTAAAGATGCTTCAGGGTGTGCATGGAAGAGAGGTATTGCTAAAAG
Organism: Machaerirhynchus nigripectus; assembly: GCA_013397975.1. Taxonomy (NCBI): domain Eukaryota; kingdom Metazoa; phylum Chordata; class Aves; order Passeriformes; family Dicruridae; genus Machaerirhynchus; species Machaerirhynchus nigripectus. The sequence continues at coordinate 93,948 of VZRQ01006661.1, forward strand.
TCAGAGATAAATATCCTTAAAGTAAGATGAGGCAGACTGTGCTGTCATAGGCTCTGCTGCTCAAGAATATTGCAGAGCCACGTAGAAACTGCATGACTTATAAACAAATCAATTCAGATTGTGTTGTCTGTTAGGTAGTAGCCTCTCAGTCTGTGAAATGAAGCTTGGCAACAGAAACAATACTTAAAAAATAATCTTGCTTTCAACTCCAGACTTCAGCCATTTCCATGGATTATTCATGTCTTTATGAAAATCTGAAATGTTTTAAACACATTAATAGATGATGTTTGATACTTCACTTATTTCATAACTGCTCATTTAAATGCCTGTCAGCAGCAGGGAGACCAATTTAATTCTTATGCAGATGTATAAAAATCTGTTTTCCTAAAGGAATTGAAACTTGTCTGTACCGGCTCGCCACATCAGTTAAATTTATTTTGACATAGATGGATCAGTATCAGGCTCTATAAATTTCTTTTTTGTCAAAGTGGTAATTCCTGCACTGTTTCTCCTTGACATTTAGAAGGATTCTTACAGTACAGATATCCTTCTGTTCGAGCAGAAATTATTCATCTTTGAACGTGAGGCTTAATTAACAGTACAGGCTATGGTCTCCAGTAAAAGCAGGAATCACGTGGCCGAGCAGAGCAGAGCAGACAGTTGTTTGCTCCAATTCTGTTACATTTCTGATAGGGATGTGAGCACAGCTGGTGGAAAATGATGCTGCTGCTTGTCACAGTGGATCCTTTGTCTTGCAGGGCTGTAATCCTCAAAGGAAATGCTTTGCTTTCATCTTGCAGTTTTTTGAAGGCGCTGGGTCTTGGCTGTTAATTTTTGAGGCTCATGGTTATGAAATGCAAAGTGCTGCTCAGTGGCTTCCTGAGGATGCAGTATTGATGCGCTCACAGCCGAGAAAGCTTTGAATGGTAAATTGTACCTCATTTCTGTTTGTAATTTCGTGAACTCTTGTATTAACAGAGAGCACCTCAAAGCAAGCATGAGGCAGGTTCCCATGATACAGAGAGGCAGAATGAAGGTCAAGGAGCAGCAGAAATCAGTGCGGCAACCAGCAGTACTGGTCAGGTAAATAGATTATGTTGCTTGTTTGAATATAATTAAACATTTGAGACGTACGATACTTAGGTGTTGGTATTTACCTTACTGTGTTTGCATGCCTACTCGTTTAAAAAAAAGTATGTTTTTCTTCTTTCCATCTATATCTGGGAAATTTCTTGTATTTACTGGAAGGAAGTGTTTTAATAAAGGTAGGTAGAAATATTCAATAATGCAGGGAGCATTTTTCTCTTGTTTAAATTATTAATGAGCCTAATGGTGTGAAGGAGATAGCAAGAATGACTACAGAAAACGTCTTTTATTGTAGGTGAATTGTAATATAAGAAGTGTTACTAAATTATGGGAAATTGTTCAGATTTTCATTTTAGAAATTACCACTAAGATATCAGTGATTTTTTAAAAAAGAAGATAACCAAATGACAGGTTTATCATTAATGTTTCTTTAATACTGTATTATCTAAAGCTTTGAAACTGAAGTATCAAAGAGGTAATCTCCTGAAGGTTGGCTGAAGGGTTATTTAAATGCTTCTAAATAATCTTTCATTGCTGTTCCTCCTCCTTTCATTAGTAAAGTATATTAGTGGAATATTTTGATACATTTGTTTGAATATTTATATACATTAAATTCTTCACTTGTCTTGTAAAACCAATATTTGTCAATATTTATGACTTCTCTCTTTGGCTAAAAATACTTTATTTTACTTATTTACCATGATTTTCTCTTCATGATTTCCAACTGTCGCTGAGACATTCCCAGTGGTAATTTGGGTTCTTAAAACTACACACTACAGATTTAATAGCCGAATTCATATACAGGATATTTTTGCTACTCCAGGGAGGTAGAATTATTTCAATATTTCCTAAAGTGTCTTATAGATGATTTATCAGAAAGAATTGTGGTTTGGCTGGAATATTTCACTTGATTAAACATTAAGCACAGCCCATAATTTTGCTTTTGAAATACATTTGATCACCATTTGGAATTAAATTCTATCATCCATATCTTATTGAGGTTCTGACTCTTTAATTCTTATGACAGCTTTATTGTTTGGGAAGAAAACAGTTCAGTGCTGCTTTGGGGCTGAAAGCATAATGTTTTTAAATAATTGATGCATTGTTGCTGTATCATCCATCTTCAGAGTATGAATTAGGAGATTTTCCTGGACAATGTATTTTATAGAGGAGAAAGGAAGGAAGAAGGGATTGTCATGTCTGGGCAGACTTACGAAAAGGGAAGATCCATTCATATTTCACTTCAGGCCTTAACATTGAGGATTTGTGCAGTTTTGACCTTTACCTTGTAAAAATGTATAGAACGTGGATATTCCTTTCTCCTGGTGGGGAATAGAACCAGGGCACTGTATCTGTGTTAAAACAGCCACCTGGGGATTATTTGCTTTCAGTGTAAGTCCAGACAGGGAAGGTTTAATGGACTGGGCATAACATTTCTTTCTGATAAACCAGCTCAGTATACTTAGAGCAGTCACCATTCAGTGGAGTGAAAGAAAAAAAGTTTTCACCAAATTATTTGGTTCTAGTTGTTTGTGTAGTCAGTGTTAATTGAAACACTGCCAATTCAATCCAGGATTTTTCACTATTCAAGTAGGTCCTTTTCAGCACCATCTTCCAGCTGTCTTTTCTTTTCCATTGCACTCACTGTTCTCCCACTGAAGTAAAATTTTGTTCATAGCTTTGTTTTGCAAGTTCTGTAAAAGAATTTGTTGAGATTACCTGTCTTACTAAAAAAACACATCACAAAACAGGGCAAATTACTCAGCTGGCAGGGTAAATAGTAGGGTAAAACAATGAGTGAAAGACCATAAAGTATAAAAGGAGGAAACAAGATGAACTAGATAGGAAAATATTTAGAAGGAGGAGGTTCTACGCAGGAAGGGTCCACGTAGCATTTCCTTGTCATTTCCCATTTTCCTGGATGAATGGCTACTCACCTGACATTAGTTCCTTGGCATTAGTCTTTACAAGCCAGTGAGAAATGTAGTTACAATTCAGTTGAGCATCCTGGTGTCCCCCAGGTAGCACAGCCATGTGATGGCTCTGAAGGATTTGGTTACCTGAATTGAGGTTGATACAGTTCGGGGGAAATGACAGAAAAACTTTGTTATTTCTGTCTACACCATGGTGAATTTTAATAGTGCCCCAAACTTACATCATGTTTACCTTCTTGGGTGAAACAATTGTGCTGAGCTTAATAGTGGAGCATTTTGGTATGTACTTTATGTTGAACCTGTAATCCTCTGAATGTAGTTTGAGGTTAAGGAAATATGAAGGGATTGCAGTGTAAAAATCTGGGAATTCATTCTCATAGTCCTAGCACTGAACATGATTTAAATGAATAATGGAGAAAATTTAGTGTGATTTTCTTCCTAAGCTTTCAGATTTTGATTTTTTCCCTGTAGTCAACAGAGAGAATAAGGGCTTGTTTACATAGGAAATAAACATTGGAATAAGTGGTGCTAAGATAAATGATTCCAGTTATACTCTTGCAGCATAAAATACTTCTTCTGTAACATGTATGACATTTTCTGGATTCAAATGCAAGAGTGAAATGAGTATAATTATGTCAATGTGTTTAAATATTCCAGTATAACTAGATTCTTTTCTGTCTATACAAACACTTCATTAAGTTACTCCTACCTTGTACTCACAAGTCTCTTTTAACTTCACATTTAAGATGTTGAACTGTATGAACTGCAGAATTCTTCTTTCTTTGTGGTGCATGTAGAAGAAACGTAGACGCTATTTCAAAAGTGTCTTCCATGGAGTTTTCTTCACTGTGTTACCTATTTTGATTGAAAAAAATTATATTCATTGATTGAATGGTTGGAAAACATTTTGCAAATTAAGCTAATAATTACATTAGCAGGTTTTAGCGTTTTTAGAGGGTCAAAGAAAGACTGGGGACTGCTTCAGTAAAACACTTACTGATACTAAAAGTGTTCTCTAAACAAATATATTTTTTAATTTCCCAAAGCAAATGGGAAGGAAGTTACATAGTAAGGGAAATTTCACAGATAGAAAGAAAACAACAGCAAATTTAAAATGTAAAGAGTATGAGTGGATAAAAACTGGCAGAAAAAGGAAAAATGTAAATGCACAAAATTAATTAAAAGAGGACAAAGATGCCAGTAACTGAGTCTTACTAATACAGGTAGGAGCATACCTTGATTCTAGGAAAATTACATCAAGCAGTGTCAGCATGATTTTACAGTTTTCACTAAAAAACTACTCAACCACTCATAATTTGCTTTAGAAGTGGACAAATTCAGGTAGGGTTATTCATTGCCCATATCAGTCCCATATCTTTTTACTGGTGAGTTCTTGCATACATGGTTGTGTTCTAAAGAAGTACAGGCCTATTCCAGTGCACTACAAAATCTATAAAAGTGGAAGCTGGTTTTTTCACTCTGTCAAAATTATTATTTAGTTTGTTGCAAAGTACACTTCTCCTTCTTGGTGAAAATAGTAATTATAATTTCATTCAGTCGAAAATACAGTTCTATTGAGACTAAATCTCAGGAAAAATGGTTAATAAAACCAAGTTTAACAGTGACCTCTAAGTTATGTCAGGGCCTGACTTAACAGAAACAGGTTGGCAGGTCATTGCTGTCGGCACAACTGCATCATCCAGCGCTGAAACTGAATTAGCCAATGTTGTTCTTTCCCTCAGACTTTGTTTTATATGAGTTGTTGTTTAAATCTGTAGGGTTCTGCTGCTCGAATGGACCACGAGACAGCCAGTGTTACGAGCTCTAGTAGTAACTATTCTGTTCCTCGCAGACTGACAAGTCATCTGGGTACCAAGGTAACCGAAGATTACAAACCACAGGTCGCTAATGCTACATTTTTACTAATCCAATAACCTCATTGTTTCTGCCAATAGTACTAATATTATCTGAACAGTCTTGTACATACATAGTAATTTTTATGAAGTTAAAATTTTCGTATATTTTTTCAACTTTGAAAATATATGCAGAGAAATAATTTTTTTTTAACTTTATGATGATGAGTTAGAAGTTGCTACAATAAGGAACAACCAATTCCTAGAAGTTACTGTAATGTCTATAAACCTTGTGATTTTGCTTTATAATCAATGATGAAAATTAACCTTTTTAAGAGCACTTCTTCGAATACTTTTGCAGAATCCAAATCCACAAAACAGACAGAGTTGCCAAGAAATTAAACAGACAAAAAAAATAATATAAGCTCTTCATTCACAGTGTCTGCAGACAGAAGACTGCAGTCAGAAATACATGTGCAGCATGAAAAGAGGGGAAGAAAAGGGCAGATTCATGAGCCACTGGATCTCATACTGCCTCTGGAATCGGCAGCAGTATGGATGCTGTGGGTGCTGTGCTGAGCACAGTCCTCTGGGAAGCTGGACCTATTAATTTTGCATAGTGTCAATGATTTTGGGCCTTAAAACAGTGTTACAGTGTTGTCATTTCAGTCCCACACTGTATGCGCATCCTAAATGGAGGTGGCATCAGCTGTTTCTCTATCTGCCAGTTTTCACTGCAAACTGTAGAAATCCCCAAAATTACAAACAGTTGGAAAGCCCTGAAGGTAGGGAACAGGAGTGGGTGTGGAAGGATACAGGCAAAGACACAGATTGAACTGAGTGTGCTGTGGGATAAGAAATTTTTAATATTAATGCCTGAGAAGAGAAAACAGTAGAGATTCTAAATGGAGGAGTGCATTTACAGGTGCAGAGAGAGATTAGTCTTTGCGCAGTGTGTGTAAACGAGAGAGACAAATAGATCTGTTTGTTTGTTTTTCCTATAATATGTGAGCTGCAGCTTGGAGGCCTGATTTGGTGGCTTCTTCATGTTTATTCTCTGGCAAAAACTTTACCTTCCAAATCAAAGTAACACTGGGTTATAGCTGCCAGTTGAAATATCTGCAAAGAGATATGTATAAAGCAGATTAAATTCATTCTCCTTTAAGAATGAAAGTGTTTTGTTTAAATGCTTCATTTGGGGTTTCCCAGAGCAGGAAGACAGGATCTCCAAACTGGAATGCTGGACTGTCATAAGGTGGCTCCTATTTCAGTGGGTTCTGCCATGTGACCATACAGTTTCACAGACTCTGAGATTTGTGTTGCCTCAGCAATCCTGTAGGGTGTAGAGAAGTCCAGACCTGCTGTTTAGTCTGCCTGCTGCTGTTCATTTTTTTTCAACTCAGTATGTGTATTACTCTTCAGGCACATTGGAATGGTCACTGAAGACACCAAATAAAATCATTCATTGATAGGGTAACCAGTGCAAATACCTAATTTTTAGTAGGAAGTTTTGTCTAATGGTCCAAATTCTCATTTCTTCCTTAATGACTATATTCTAGAGAAACACACATGCTGCTACTTTTTAATTCCCTTTGATAGTTTCTTTCTCTTGTGCTTTGATTTTGAAGGTTCCTGTTTATCTTGGCTTCAGGAGTTTGGAGTTTTTAGATAGTATCTAAGATCATCCTCTACATCTGTTATTCTACTAAAAGTTGACTAGAAGAATCAAATGCATTTCTTGATTGAAAGTTGTTACTGAAGAGTGGGACTACAAACCAAATAGTGCATTGACCACAATATTACAAAAGCCAAGGGAATCACTCAAAAATTGCTATTTTTAGTGAAAAATCTGGTTACTCCAAGTTAAATGGGTAATGTTGGGTGTTTGTGGCTGGAGGTAATTTGACGAACATTCAGTACTTTATATATACTGAATAAGCATTTGTTTGCTTTATTGTTTTTATCCCTGTAAACTTGAAAAAGTATTAATTTAACTCTTTATAAAGTTTTGCATTTGCGCTAAACATTCTGGTCCATATAAAAGCCAGTCATCATAACAAAAGTTATTGATAATTTAAAGTATTTTAAAGGAAAACTTTAAAATACATGGATGTCAGGTTTCTTTCTCAGCACAGTGTAGACTAAAAGTTTGTGTAATAATTCTTATCCTTTGTCTAGAATAATTGTATTTAATACCACATAGCATAGTTTTTCACTGAAGAAAATTTTTAAATAAAGTGTAAATAATTCACACAGTACATTATTTATTAAAGACAGATTTAATTTTAAAAATTTTAAAGGTATTTCGGTTTCCCAAAATGAAACACTTTCGTTATACATTTGTTTAACCTTTTTGTACAATGGAAATCTGGAATTCTTTGCTATTGGTTTTGTAGATTAATAGTTACACACAGCTACCCCCCATTTCCAGCCATTTAACCACTAAGTGAAATTTATTAAGATTTTGAATGCTGAAGTAGTAATAGGATTTAATTATTTTTAAATAGCACAATTTTTTTGCCATGAAGTAAGGGGGATTTTTGCTCATATGTACCATTCAAATTTCATTTCAATTTGATGTGTGTTTTTAAAACGTAACTGTATTCTTAAAATCATTTGACCTGCAGGTGGAAATGGTGTATTCATTGTTATCAATGCTTGGTACTCATGATAAAGATGACATGTCAAGAACATTGCTAGCAATGTCTAGCTCCCAGGACAGCTGCATAGCCATGCGTCAGTCTGGATGTCTTCCTCTCCTCATCCAGCTTTTACATGGCAACGATAAGGACTCTGTGTTGTTAGGAAACTCCCGTGGTAGTAAAGAGGCCCGTGCCAGAGCCAGCGCAGCACTGCACAACATCATTCACTCCCAGCCCGATGACAAGCGAGGCAGACGGGAAATCCGTGTGCTCCATCTCTTGGAGCAGATCCGTGCTTACTGTGAGACATGTTGGGAATGGCAGGAAGCACATGAACAAGGCATGGACCAAGACAAAAACCCAAGTAGGTTCTGCAAGCCACGTAAAAACGTTTTGAGGTTATATTAAAAAGAGTGAATTTACAGAAGGTACAACTTTAATATGACTTCTTGTTAAATGCATGCAAGTTTTTTATGTACATATACGTGTGTGTGTTTGGTTTCTTTTTTATTTAAGTTCAGCTAGTGTTAGGAAATAGTATGTGTCACAGATACTATACCCTACTTACAAACTTCACAAACCTCTTATTTAAATCTTAGACTTTGGTGTGCTTTCCAGATAGTATTTCTAGTGGTTTATATTTGTAATTTGTAAATTAATACTGAATATGTACTCATTCTGTTTTACATTTTTATGGATAAACAGTCCCAAATTGCTTTTCATGCAGATGTTCAGGAGATAGCACATTCAGTTTGGGAGGGGGCAGAGAGCACAAATTACATAATCTCAATCTATCAAGAGAAAATGAACCATTATTTATAATGTATGTGAGAAATGTAAATTAGTAGGATTTTTCTCAGGAAACAGTTAGAAAGATAGATTTAACCTTCTTGGTTGCTTAGCTGCTTCTCTGAATTTAGGGCATCCCATGAGTACAGCCTGTAGGTGTCCATGGCAGGTGGTCCATGTCCATGGTGTGACTGACATCAGGGCTGCCTTGTGCCTGGTGCAGTTCAGCAGGTGTGGGCTCTGTGCAAGCTATACCAGTACCATTTCTGCATAATCCAGAACCTAGCTCACAAAAGTATGAACTTAAAACTTCTAGATTATGGAACAAAGGGTTTAATTAACCATTCATAAGGATTTAGCACCCAAAGAAACAGCATATTATTTAATGCCACCAGAATATTTGACCATATTGTTTCACAAAGATTATTAATTTCTAATAGTAATAAGGTAATATTTTTGTACTGCAAGTCATATTTCTTACTCAAAACATACATTCAGTATTCTCCCTAATTTGTTTTTAAGCATCAAATGTATTTATAGTAGACACTTTTTTTAGTAATGATAGACTAATTGTATGATCATGGATTACTGGGAAGATACAAACCTGACCAAAACTGCAGCTGATTTATTTTTTAAATTATATTTGCTCTGGAAAACTTAACGATCTAGACAAAATCACCTGGGAGGTACTAATTGTTACCTGTTTCTGGATCAGTGCCTGCTCCAGTGGATCATCAGATTTGTCCTGCAGTGTGTGTTTTGATGAAACTTTCATTTGATGAAGAACACAGACATGCAATGAATGAGCTTGGTAAGATCAGATGTACTTCCCTGACTTCCTCTGAGAAGCTTGCTAGAAACCATGACACTCCTTGTGCATATCACTGCGTGTATGGCTTTTTTTATTAATAGTTTAAACTATTAACAACAGTTCACTTGTGCCAGTTGCTGCCCCCTAAGTGTTAAAAGCAGTTGAAATTAACCACGCCATTTCCCCGTGGATAAATTATTATGTCAGTTACTGTTTTTTCTGGCCTGAATTGTGAATTTTGGAAGAGTAGTATTATTATGGAAATATTTGCAATTTTACAAGTATTGGACTTTAAATGGAGACTACTTCCTGGGATAAGAGTTTTTTGGTTGGTGTTTTAGGTTTTTTCATCCTGCATTGGTTCCTGTTTGACAGCCTGAATTTTTTACTCCATGCTCAGTAAATTCCACACATGCAGTTTTAAAAATTTATATGCCTTTCTGAGCATTGTGGTTTTCAGATATTTGAGGTGTGTTCTGTACATAAAAATGCAATTTGTTCCTTGGTATATGTCCTGTACTTAAAAAATCAGAGTACAGATATTCTTTTTTTTCTTACTTGGACTTTTTTAAAGGAGGTTTGCAGGCCATTGCTGAACTACTGCAAGTGGATTGTGAAATGTATGGACTCACAAGTGATCACTATAGTGTTACCCTAAGGAGATATGCTGGCATGGCTCTGACAAACCTGACTTTTGGAGATGTGGCAAACAAGGTGAGAGCAGAACAGTATACTTGGAGTAATTTCAGTTCATAGCTGTTTGAATTACAACTCTCAACACAGGTGATGAAAATCTCCAGGATAGGATATTGAGTTTAAACTCAAGGCAGGAGTTCCAAATACCTCTCCCATTCCATCTCTCATTCTATCCTGCTGACAGAGAGCACCACAAACTGAATGTTGCATCATACAAGTATGGTATTGGCTCTCAAATCACTTTTGTCACTGAAAGCAAGGATTTTATCTATTGGCCTGATTTTTTAATGAGAACTAAGTTAGTATGGCACACTAGTGATTATATAGTGACTGATTCTGTCTGAGAATGTTGAACTAAACTTTGTAATTGGGTCCAGTTTTCCGAAGTTGTCAGTTATTTAACAGTACTATTACTGTCTAATGAAATTTTTCAAACCTCTTCAGGCTAGAGCCTGCTTTTAAATATTTGGAGCATATCTGGATCAAACTGGGCACTACTTCAATCATTTTAAGAGAAAATTCGTTTCCCTAATTTCTGACAAGGACATTTCTTTCAAAGGCTAGAAACTTCCAGTAGATTTTTGCCCCAAAGTTTGCCAGTCTATCGATCCTAAAATAACTCCATACTGAAAAGACCTTTCTGCTCCAGTGGGAAGACATTTCAGGAGTAAATGGAGATAACAGGCTTCAGAGAACTCTGGTTTTGTTCTAGGCAGTAGGTAACAACACATTGCAAGCTCACAGGGATTTTTATCTGGTTTAATGTAAAGAAGGCTTCTGAATGGTAAAGTTCCAGATCATGTCCTAGAACTGCTGTAAAAAACATGAAAATTTAGCACATTTTTTACCACTTATGTATTGAAACTGATAGCTATGCTGAACTTTTTACTAATTTTAAACCAAGTATTTATTGTTGACAATGTATTTACTAAGTTTTTATTGAACTTCAGATATGATTTTGCTTAAAATATCAAAACATTGTGCAGAAGCAGCCATCTAACCTCCTGTTTAATACTGCTCATTTTCTTTTTCCTCCTGATTCCTACCAGGCTACATTATGTTCCATGAAGGGCTGCATGAGAGCTCTTGTAGCTCAGCTGAAGTCTGAAAGTGAAGACTTACAGCAGGTAATGCTCTTTTGACATGGAATATTTCTTTTGTTGTCTTGTCTGCCTTAACTTTGATGTGAAATTTTTCTTGTACTCATTTCATTAATTAGGAAGTACATTCTTCTTGTAAAACATTCTTATCTGTGGTGGGATCATGTTCTGGGAATTTTTTGTAGTTTGTTTTTTTTTAATCATAATGCATGGGCTGTAAATCTTATTTTTATGACCCTGATCTGTTATTGTCTGTTCTAATGGGTCCTGCTGTGTAAGGGCAACAGCCTGAAAATAAAGTCTTTAGGAAGTGGTTAGGGTAATCCTCAGAGCTGCGAGAGCAGAACTGTTGGAACTTGTGTAAAATCTTAAATATTAAATTATAGTCAACTTTAATTAATGCTTATTGTGTACAAAGTGGAACAGCTCTTTGAAAGGAAACCCCTGTTTTCCTTGCAGTCTGAGTGAATCACCAGATAAAAGAACAATTTTAATAAAATTGACCTTATCTCTTAAAATGCTGTTAACAAAATACACTCTCCTTAACAGGAGGAGCTCACTAGTTACAATGAGGAAATATTAGAATTACAATAGAGTTTATTGGATAAACTCTGCGATGTGGTATTAAGACAGGTATTGAGTATTCTTAAAAAGGGAGTCACAGCCCCATGGGCCCTCTGACCCCTGCAGTGCCTCCAGCCACTGGCACCTAGACACCACACATGCACACACAGAGCAGGAAGTCCTTCACTCAGGACAAGTTATAAATGGGATTTAATAAGAATATGGGACCACCTGTAATCAAAAGGCATGTTCACACAACTGTTGTCAGCCAGTCAGCTGTTCAGATGTCACTGTGCCTTTCTGTCCCCTGTGCTTTCCTGTGCTGAAAGATCACCTCAATCCATCTGTTTTCCTGCCTTTGAACCTTTGGGTCCTGCTGCAGTAAGTGTTCTACAGTTCCAGATTGCTCTGCCCCTGGATCCCACAAAGTGTCCCACCTCCCCAGGCCAGGACTTGCGGACTGAGCTGCCTCCGTCCAAAAGGGGCAGAGAGCTGCTCCCTTTGACTCCCCTGAATGAGTGTCACACCTGGGCCATGGAGCAGTGGGTCCCCTGAGAGAGTCCTGGGAAGAGCTTGGACAGGACACAGTTCCCACCTGCCTTTGGGCTCCTGTGCTCCTCTGGCTGTGTTGAGGTGGGCTCTGACAGGCTGGTGGCTCCTATGGTGGCCTGGGAGCAGCCAGGGAATGGTGTTCCCAGGCTCTTCTGTCTGCCACTGGATCTCTGTGCTCCACTGTTGGGGTGAGCAGGGGAGCATTCATTACGTAACCTGCAAAGTTTATGCACTTCTGTGTAGCTAAAAGTTTTCTATCAAATTCATTTCATGAGGGATATGTATGCTTACAACAGCTCATGAATGGATGGAGCTTAATGTGTAATGACTGCCCACTGCAGTGACAACCTGTCTCAGTCTAACAGCTGCCAAGAACAAGGACATCTTCTGGACATAACTATTCTGCTTGTAAAAGGCATAGTGTATTTTCTAAAAGACTTTAAAGAGCTTTATAAATACCAAAATAATCATACCATCTGAGAGACAGACAAGTATTATTGTTCTATTTTCTAAGTGGAAAAGCTGAGAAAAATACTATGTAAATCTCTCCCCTGAGATGACATAACTCTAGAACAGACATAAAGAGTAGAGAAAAAAATCTATGTTTTTTGACCAAATTTTCTACTGTTGTGGGAAGCAGGGAACCTGATTTCAAATCTCTGGTTTAGGTACCAGCACACTAAAGCCAGTACCTTTGATCAGACTTGATGCTGAAACATTAGAGCAGTCTAACACAACAAAAAGCAGATCTTAGCAAATTTCAGTTCAGTAACTGAACATGACCACTGTTAATTATTCATAGCGTTTGATAAGTCCAGGAATAAAGTCTGATAACCTGCTAAAGAAGTATCTCTCTTGACATATGTTATTTTTCTTTCACATTTTGCAGGTAATTGCAAGTGTGTTGAGGAACTTGTCCTGGCGAGCTGATGTAAACAGTAAAAAGACTCTAAGAGAAGTTGGAAGTGTGAAAGCATTGATGGAATGTGCTTTAGAAGTTAAGAAGGTATTTTCTATAAGTGATGAAATTGAATTTTTGAGAGATTGCATTTATTTTACACAAAACACTAATATTGTTTGACCATTTTTGATAACAGCCATTAGTCAGATGATGCTGTTCAGGTAACTTGTTTTGAAGAAGAGTTTGACTTAACATAGTAGCAGACCACAATGGAGCAATGACACCTCAAAACTAGTATTGAACTAATTTTATTTAGGAGGGTTGACCATTTTTGCTTTTCAGTTTCAGGAGCTGTGCTGTCGAAATAGTCTTTCTTATAATTTTGTCATTTAATAAAGCTCTTTTCAGTTACTTAGTAGATATCTATCACTTCTTTGGTGTCTAGATGGGAGTATATTCCATCCCAGAGTCTCCTGCCAACTGGTCTTCAAGCCCTTTCTATCACTGTGGCAGCACATAAGTATTTTGGCACACATTTCTGAAACCTCTGGGGCAGGCAGTACCAAATCCATAGCTGAAGGAAGGAGCAAAGTGAACAAAATACATGTGCACTGCTGCCTGCACCCAGCTTACCACCCCAGAGCGCAGAATTGGAATGTACACAGCTCTGAAGCTAACGTAATGTGTTTCTGAGAGCTTCAGGTCAAAAGCTGAAAACTTCTCCCATTTCTGTTTTCCTAGGAATCCACCCTGAAAAGCGTTCTGAGTGCCTTATGGAATTTGTCAGCACACTGCACTGGGAACAAAGCTGACATATGTGCTGTTGATGGTGCTCTTGCATTTCTGGTTGGCACGCTGACGTACCGGAGCCAAACAAACACACTAGCCATCATAGAAAGTGGAGGAGGAATACTAAGAAATGTTTCTAGCCTAATTGCTACTAATGAGGACCATAGGTAGGTACACTTCTGACAATTTTTAGCGGTTCCATATGTATATTTAGTAGACTCTTGCTATGACCAAGCCTTAGTATGAATGCATGTATTAAGTATAGTAATTAAAACAGTTAATTTGTAGTACATTTGATAAGGTGGGTATTTCACTTACATAACAAGAATATGCAAACAGATTAACAGCTGCTGCTTGTTAATGATGAACTGTACTAAAAACTAACTATTCATATTTGTGATAGGATTTGGTTAGCATTCAGATGAAAGCTAGTGGAAATACAAGTTAATTTACACTGGGGAATTCTTGAATATCCTTTCTAAGGGTAAAACTTCTTTATTATTTCTGGAGTAATAGCTTTCTGTTTGGCTTTGTCTCTTACCCTTTTGAAATGCCACTTACAGATGTTTGTTTTCAATTACTCAACACCAGGCAAATCTTGAGAGAGAACAGCTGCTTACAAACCTTGTTACAACACTTGAAGTCACACAGTTTGACAATAGTTAGTAACGCGTGTGGGACCCTGTGGAACCTCTCTGCTCGAAATGCAAAGGATCAGGAGGCGCTGTGGGACATGGGAGCCGTGAGCATGCTGAAAAACCTGATTCACTCAAAACACAAAATGATAGCCATGGGTAGTGCCGCCGCTCTACGGAACCTCATGGCAAATAGGCCAGCAAAGTACAAGGATGCCAACATTATGTCTCCAGGATCAAGCCTCCCATCTCTCCATGTCAGAAAGCAAAAGGCACTGGAAGCAGAATTAGATGCTCAGCATTTATCAGAGACTTTTGACAACATTGATAACTTAAGCCCAAAAGCATCTCACCGCAATAAGCAGAGACATAAGCAAAATATATACAGTGAGTATGTCCTGGACGCCAGCCGCCACGACGATGGGGTGTGCAGGTCAGAGAGCTTTAATGCTGGCAATATGACTGTGCTCTCACCATATGTAAATACTACGGTATTGCCTGGCTCTTCCTCTTCCAGTAGAGGAAACACAGAAAATTCTCGATCTGAGAAAGACAGGAGTGTTGAAAGGGATCGAACAGTAGGTTTAAATACCTATCATCAAGCTGCAGAGAATACTGGGAATTCCTCCAAGAGAATAGGAATGCAGATTTCTACTGCTGCAGCTCAGATTGCCAAAGTTATGGAAGAAGTCACAAGCATGCACATTCCACAAGAAGACAGAAGTTCTGGTTCCGCTTCTGAACTTCACTGTTTGACAGAAGACAGAAACGCCCAGAGGAGATCAGCCTCTGCCCATACTCACTCAAATACATACTTTCCTAAATCTGAGAACTCAAACAGGACATGTCCTGTGCCTTATACAAAAATGGAATACAAAAGAGCTTCAAATGATAGTTTAAATAGTGTTAGCAGCAGTGATGGCTATGGTAAAAGAGGCCAAATGAAACCTTCCATTGAGTCTTACTCTGAAGATGATGAAAGTAAATTCTGTAGTTATGGCCAATATCCAGCTGACTTGGCACACAAGATTCATAGTGCAAATCACATGGATGACAACGATGGAGAACTAGACACTCCTATTAATTACAGTCTTAAATACTCAGATGAGCAGTTAAATTCTGGAAGGCAAAGTCCCTCCCAGAATGAAAGATGGGCAAGGCCTAAGCATATAATAGATGATGAAATGAAACAAAATGAGCAAAGACAGTCAAGGAACCAAAATGCAACCTACCCTGTGTACACTGAAAGTGGAGATGAAAAACACATGAAATACCAGACACCTTTTGGACAGCAGGAGTGTGTTTCTTCCTTTAGATCAAGAGGATCTAGTGGCTCAGATCAGAACAGAGTAGGCCCAACTCTTGGAATGAATCAGAAAGTAAACCAGTCCTTGTGCCAGGTTGATGATTATGATGATGATAAGCCAACCAACTACAGTGAACATTATTCTGAGGAGGAACAACATGAAGAGGAAGACAGACCAACTAATTACAGCATAAAGTACAATGAAGAGGAACATCATGTCGATCAGCCAATTGATTACAGTTTAAAATATTCGACAGAAGTTCCAGCGCCTTCTCAGAAGCCATCTTTTACTTTTCCAAAGACTTCTTCAGTGCAGCTCAATAAAACTGACCACATTACCCCAAGCAGTGGGAGCACATCAGCCCCCTCAGCTGGATCAAAGAGGCAGAACCAGCTTCACCCAAGCTCTGCACAGAGCAGAAGTGGCCATGCACAGAAGAACGCCTCCTGTAAGACTCCCTCTATTAATCAGGAAACTATACAAACCTACTGTGTGGAAGATACCCCAATATGTTTTTCAAGGTGTAGCTCTTTGTCATCCTTGTCATCAGCTGAAGATGAAATAGGACGTGATCAATCCACACGTGGCACAGATGCCAGTAATACACTGCAGATTGCAGAACTGAAGGAAAACAGTGGGGCTCTGTCTACAGAAGGTGCAGCAAGTGAAATCGCATCAACAGCACAGCACATCAGAACAAAATCCAGTAGACTTCAGACTTCTAGCTTGTCTCCTTCTGATTCCTCTAGACATAAAGCTGTTGAATTTTCTTCAGGTGCCAAGTCTCCCTCAAAGAGTGGTGCCCAAACTCCTAAAAGCCCACCAGAACATTATGTGCAGGAAACACCACTCATGTTCAGCAGATGTACTTCTGTAAGTTCCCTGGATAGTTTTGAAAGCCGTTCAATTGCTAGTTCAGTTCAAAGTGAGCCTTGCAGTGGAATAGTAAGTGGTATTATAAGTCCCAGTGACCTTCCAGACAGCCCTGGACAAACAATGCCTCCAAGCAGAAGTAAAACACCACCACCTGCTCAAGGAGTTCAAGTAAAAAGAGAGGTAGCTAAAGGAAAAGCACCTACTACCGAGAAAAGAGAACCTGGTCCTAGACAGGCAGCTGTAAATGCAGCTGTTCAAAGAGTTCAGGTACTGCCAGATGCTGATACACTATTACATTTTGCCACAGAAAGCACACCGGATGGGTTTTCTTGCTCTTCTAGCCTGAGTGCTCTGAGCCTTGATGAGCCATTTATACAGAAAGATGCGGAGTTAAGAATTATGCCTCCAGTTCATGAAAACGAGCATGGAAACGACACAGAACCTGAACAGCCAGAAGATACAAAGGATAACCAGGAGAAGAAAGCAGAGAAGCCAGCTGAAGCAGAAAAAGACATTCTGGATGATTCTGATGACGATATTGAAATACTGGAAGCGTGTATTATTTCTGCAATGCCAACAAAGTCTTCACGTAAAGCCAAAAAGCCTTCTCAAGCATCTGCTCCAAAAATACCTCCTCCTGTAGCCAGAAAGCCCAGCCAGTTGCCAGTTTACAAACTTTTGCCTTCACAAAGCAGACTGCAATCACAAAAGCATGTGACTTTTACACCAGGAGATGATATGCCACGGGTATACTGTGTTGAGGGTAC
Source organism: Machaerirhynchus nigripectus (assembly GCA_013397975.1). Lineage (NCBI taxonomy): Eukaryota > Metazoa > Chordata > Aves > Passeriformes > Dicruridae > Machaerirhynchus > Machaerirhynchus nigripectus. The sequence goes on from VZRQ01006661.1 coordinate 111,250, forward strand.
ACCAATAAATTTTTCAACAGCTACATCTCTGAGTGACCTGACAATAGAATCCCCACCGAGTGAGTTGGCCAGTGCAGACAATGTGGGGGTGGGAGCAGAGTCGGGGGAATTTGAAAAGCGGGACACCGTTCCTACAGAGGGCAGAAGTACTGACGATTTTCAGAGAGCAAAAAGCTCAGCTGTGACTCCCCTGGGCCTGGATGATGACAAAACAGAAGAGGGTGATATTTTGGCTGAGTGCATTAACTCAGCTATGCCAAAAGGAAAAAGTCACAAACCTTTCAGAGTGAAGAAGATAATGGATCAAATTCAACAAGCATCTTCATCTCCAAGTAACAAAAACCAACCAGAAGGTGAGAAAAAGAAGCCAACATCACCAGTAAAGCCTGTTTCCCAAAACAGTGAATACAGAGCACGCGTGCGAAAAAGCACAGAGCCTAAAAGCAATGCTAGTAGTGGAAGAGGCTATCCAGAGAACAGAGATACAAAGAAACAGAACCTTAAAAATAATCCAAGAGATTTTCATGACAAATTGCCAAATAATGAAGAGCGTGTAAGAGGAAGCTTTGCATTTGATTCCCCTCATCATTACACACCTATTGAGGGAACTCCGTATTGTTTTTCACGGAATGATTCCCTGAGTTCTTTAGATTTTGATGATGATGATGTTGACCTTTCAAGGGAGAAGGCAGAATTAAGGAAAGGAAAACAAGGTAAGGAAATGGAAAGTAAAGACAGCTCTAATGCTGAACAGTCTCCAAATCAGCAACCAAGTAATAGGACACAAGTTTGTCAAAAACACCCAGCGGGCAGAAGCCAGACAAAAACTTTCTCTCAGTCAACTAAAGATATTCCAGACAGAGGAGCAGCTACAGATGAGAAAACACAGAATTTTGCTATTGAAAACACACCTGTTTGTTTTTCTCGCAATTCGTCTCTTAGCTCCCTCAGTGATATTGATCAAGAAAACAACAACAAAGAAGGGGAACCTGCAAAACGTCCTGAGGCTCCCGAGCCACAGGTGGAATCCAACAGACCACAGACTTCTGGTTATGCACCTAAATCATTTCATGTTGAAGATACTCCTGTATGCTTCTCTAGAAACAGCTCTCTGAGTTCCCTTAGCATTGACTCTGAAGATGATCTTCTGCAGGAATGCATTAGTTCTGCTATGCCTAAAAAGAAAAAGCCCTCAAGAATGAAGAGTGATGGTGAAAAAAATAATTCCAGAAACACAGGTGGTATACTAGCAGAAGATTTAACACTGGATTTGAGAGAGTTACAGAGACCAGATTCAGAACATGGTTTTTCACCTGATTCGGAGAACTTTGATTGGAAAGCTATACAAGAAGGTGCAAATTCTATAGTTAGTAGCTTGCATCAAGCTGCGGCTGCTGCATCACTGTCTAGACAAGCTTCATCAGACTCTGACTCTATCCTTTCATTAAAGTCTGGTATTTCCCTAGGGTCACCATTTCATCTTACCCCAGACCAAGAAGAAAAACCTTTCACTAGTAATAAAGGTCCAAGAATTATTAAGCCAGGAGAGAAGAGTACACTGGAGTCTAAAAAAGTAGAATCAGAAAGTCGGGTAATCAAAGGAGGGAAGAAAGTGTATAAAAGTATGATCACAGGAAAAGCTCGCTCCAATTCAGAAGTTTCAAGTTTGAAGCAACCACAACAGACAAGTGTGCCTTCAATTTCACGTGGTAGAACAATGATCCATATTCCAGGAGTTCGAAATAGTTCTTCAAGTACTAGTCCTGTTTCCAAAAAAGGACCCCCACTCAAAAACATGAACTCCAAGAGTCTCAGTGAAGGCCAGAGTTTGACTAGTTCTCCAAGAGGAGCCAAATCATCAGCGAAACCTGAGCCAGCTCCTGTGACTAGGCAGCCATCAGGGTTGAACCAGAGTGGATCAAGTAAAGGACCTTCTAGATCAGGATCTAGAGACTCCACTCCTTCTAGACCTCAGCAGCAGCCATTAAGTAGGCCTCTGCAATCTCCTGGACGAAACTCAATTTCCCCAGGAAGAAATGGTATCAGTCCTCCCAACAAACTTTCACAGTTGCCAAGAACATCATCTCCTAGCACAGCTTCAACTAAATCCTCAAGTTCAGGTAGAATGTCATACACACCACCAGGCAGGCAGATGAGCCAGCAAAACCTTACAAAGCAAACTGCCTTACCTAAGAGTACCAGTAGCATTCCACGAAGTGAGTCTGCTTCAAAGGGGTTAAACCAGGCTCTCAGCACTGGTGGATCAAACAAAAAGACTGACCTATCCAGAATGTCATCCACAAAATCTAGTGGAAGTGAATCTGACAGATCTGAGAGACCTGTTCTCGTTCGTCAGTCAACTTTTATTAAAGAAGCTCCAAGCCCAACTCTAAGACGGAAATTAGAAGAGTCAGCTTCATTTGAATCTCTGTCACCTTCCAGGCCAGATTCTCCCACTAGGTCTCAACTACAGACCCCAGTTTTGAGTCCATCTCTTCCTGATATGTCTTTATCCACTCATTCACCTGCCCAGAGTTGTGGTTGGCGAAAATTAGCCCCTAATCAGAGCCCTACTATAGAATATGATGGGAGACCAGCAAAGCGTCATGACATAGCTCGTTCACATTCTGAGAGTCCTTCTAGGTTGCTGATCAATAGATCAGGAACGTGGAAGCGTGAGCACAGTAAGCATTCCTCATCACTTCCTCGTGTAAGCACTTGGCGAAGAACCGGAAGTTCCTCCTCAATCCTGTCAGCTTCCTCAGAATCCAGTGAAAAGGCAAAAAGTGAAGATGAAAAGCAGCATGGAGGTTCTCTTCCTGGACACAAGCAAAGTAAAGAAAGCCAAGCACCAGCAAAAGGTACTTGGAGAAAAATAAAAGAAAATGAAATTCCTCAGATAATGAATGATGCTCAGCATTCTTCTTCGGGTGCCACAAATGGCTCTGATTCCAAAACCCTCATCTATCAGATGGCTCCAGCTGTCTCTAAGACAGAGGACGTGTGGGTGAGGATAGAGGACTGCCCAATTAACAACCCTCGATCTGGAAGGTCCCCAACTGGAAATACTCCCCCTGTTATTGACAGTGTTTCAGAGAAAGGGGGTGTGAATGGTAAAGATCCTAAAGAGATTCAAGAAAAGCAAACCCCAGGGAATGGAGGTGTTCCTGTTCGTACCGTTGGCTTAGAAAACCGTCTGAACTCTTTCTTTCAGATAGACAGTCCAGACAAGAAAGGCACCGAAACAAAGCCTCTGCAGAATAATCCCGTTCCTGCACCAGAAATTAACGAAAGTACTGTAAGTGAGCGTACGCCATTCAGTTCTAGTAGCTCAAGCAAGCACAGCTCCCCCATCGGTGCTGTGGCAGCAAGGGTCACTCCTTTCAACTACAACCCGAGCCGCAGGAAGAGCAGCGTGGACAATAGTTCTGCTCGGCCATCACAGATACCAACACCTGTGAATAACAGCACCAAGAAACGCGACACCAAGTCTGAAAACACTGACTCCAGTGGAACACAAAGCCCTAAACGTCACTCTGGCTCTTACCTGGTAACTTCTGTTTAAGTGCAACAAAAAAATAAATAAAACTGATGTATTACATACAGCAGCTACTTAGAAACTTTGTTTCAAATGAAACAAAAAAAAATGGGGATTGATTTTTTTTTTCTTTTTTCTTTTTTTTTCTGCCTTTGGTTGTTTTTATTTGTTGTAAATAGCTTTGATTCTTGTTAGATGGTCCTTGTTCTGGAAGCCATATTTGATAGTATACTTTGTCTCCACTGCTGGTATTTTGCAGGAATACCTGATTGACAATTTGGAATAAAATTGCTAACGCAAGTGTATTTGTACAGTAAGTTTAACATGTATTCCCATGTTTAACATGCATCCCATCCCATTATCCTTTGAGTATTGCTTGTCATTGAAATAATGAAATAGCACAGATAGAAATGATGCAGTCATATTGCTTTATCGATAATTTCTAGACTATAGACCAACTAAACTACATCAGGGAAGAATTGGTATTATTTATGCAAAAAAATATACTCATGTTTAGTATTTGTGAGTTCATCTAACCCAAAAATTAATCATGTGGCTGTGAAATTCACAGTAATATGGTTTCTGCTGAACAAGCTTTCCTAGCCTGCTTTTCTGCATGAATGGAACTGATGGTTCATTTTATGAAGTAATGATTAACATTTCTGTGGTCACATAATGTGCATAGATAGTTATGGTGTAACAATTTACACTTTCTTTGTGCTCTGAAAAAGAAAAACCAACAAAAAAACAACTGTGTAACTGTAAAACCTTGAACAAAATTATTTTACCTGAATTAGATTTTATCTTAAAGTAGGTAGAATTTTTTTGCTATGCTGTAACTTGTTGTATATTCTGGTATTTGAGGTGAGATGGCTGCTCTTTTATTAATGAGACGTGGGTGATGTCTCAACAGAGACTAAAATGAACATTTCAGAATAAATTATTACTATATGTAAGTTGTGTGTGTTACTTCTGCATTACATAAAAAATACAGGATTTTACTTGAGATGTCACCATATAATGTGGTTGTATGCACTTAACACTTAAGGCCTGATCTGGGATAATCCTGCACCTTCAAATATCTGTTCTTCCTTATCACTGGCAAGTGGCTGTTGTAGGATGCTTTTAATATTTGAAGGATCAGGCCCTAGGTCTTCTGTAATATATTTGTAATTGAGACAGTTTCACACATCTCAGGTGCATAACAAGGCTAAAGGCAGGGTATTTCCAGTAGCCACGCAGTATAATTGTTCTCATGACTGCAAGCCTGAAAAAATGTTGTATCTGTACAAATAATATTTGTAGAACAAAGCATTTTTTGATTGGGGATATAATGTAGAATGTGAAATAGTGACTATAAGATGAAATTTTGCTTCTATTTGCGCTCTCTGTGCTTTTTTTTTTTTAATTTATTTTTTAAAAATTATGAAGGGAAAAGTATCACAAGAATCCCATGGCAGCAAGAAATTTGTTACTATATAAGAAAAATAATTTTATGCAAAACATGACATTTGCTGCCTCAAGCCTTTTTGATGCAAATATAGATTGTGCTAGAACAATGCTGAAAAAAGAGATTTGTGCTTTAAAAATACAAATATAGTCTAAATTTAGATGAGAATTACTTCAAAGTAGAAACATGAGAGAACAGAACATTAACCATTCTGTACATATTTGAACAAACCATGAAATGAAATGGTATATCAGTTTTGTTGTATCTCAACTGGACTGTTCTAAAGGTAGCTTTCTAAACAACTGATATGTCAGAATGCCCTGACTTCAGGAAGCCCTGAAATAGAGCAATTTACCTTTATGGTAGCTTAAACACAGTTGCAGAGTGTGTCACTTCTGTGGCTTTTGTACTTCTGATACTGAAATGATTCAGTTGAATTCATTATAAATCATGCGCTGATGTACAAACACAATCGAGAGACTATCTGCAGACAGAAGTCAATTTATATAAAAGCCAGTACCAAAAATACCTGTTTGGCAGAAGTGGTATCTTATTTGCTCTTTTGTTCTTTGCTTCCTGTCAGATTTGCTTAGAGACATGCCATGTTCCTGTATCACCTGGTGAACCTATTCAGAAGCAGCACTCCTCGTGTTAGCATTTGAAATATTTTACATATAGTATCTTCATTACACTTCTAATATGAATGAATATTAGTGTGCTTTTAAAGATGAAATAGAAACAGACTATGTCATGTGTTCAAAGTAAGGACTTCCTGCTGGAGTAGAATACAGAACTCCATCCTTGAGTTTTAAATGAAAGACAACTTTTGTTGTTAATGTTGTGATTCTTTTTTTTTTTTTTTTTAATTATTATTTTGTGCTGGGCTTTTAGCAACTAATACAAAAATATATTACATAATCCAGAGTAGTTGTTTAACACTGGTATTACATATATGTCCTGTCAATTTAAGAATTAAAGGTAAACTCAGTCTCAGAAAAGAAATTCTGATTTCAGTTCTGTAACTGAAAAATGACTGGAACCAGTTTTTTAATCAGAAGATAAGGTGAAACTATAAATAATAGTATGCGTATCAAACACCAGAATGTCTTTGAAAATTGTAGTGGCTTCTCGATATAGACTTGGGGATACTTCATGATCATTATAACTGGAAAGTTTCTCTTAGTATCCTCTTAAGTAAACCTATATTTGTAGCAAAGACAGGCTAGAGAAACTTTCCAACTATAAGGGTAGTGATACACTAAAATATGCTTCCCATGGGAGTTGTTAAATTTCCATTATAGAAGTTTTAAGAAGAGGTTTATGAAACATCTCATAGGGATGGACTGTAGTATATTTCATATTGCCTGTGTGCAGAGATGGGTGATCTTTTGAAATCTCTTCCAGATCTACATTTCTCTGATTCTTTATCTAAAATACTTAGTATCCACTAAGAGCCTTTCAGAATATTTAAAGACATCCGTGATGTTTGATTTATGATGGGGATATAAAGTTACATTCTATAAGCTTAACTAAAAAACAGATCCCAGAAATATAAAATCAGAAACATAAAAATGGTTGCAATAAGTATATTTAGTCTTGGATTTTGTTAATGATGTCTAGATTAATGATAGTCAGATTTGATTTATGCTGCTAAAGATAACCTCTCGTTCCTTGGTTTCGTTTGTAGGAAAGTTGCCACAGGAGGTAAGAGGACATTATATAATGTCACAGCAAAACAAAGAATAGCAAGGAGCTAAGGAAACCAAGACTCAATTTACCGTTCTTCTGGGATGCACTGCCTTTCTTTCTACCAATTTTGGTAGAATTTTTTGTGACTTGTGCTCAGACTTTTATTTGTCGTTGAACTAGCTTATCATATCTAGTGCATACCAAACTTATACTTAAAAATCAGTTTATACTGAAATATAAATCTCATTTCAGACTGTCTTATAGCTTTGTCCTCTTGATGTGAGAAGCAGAGATCTGACCTCCCCACAATTTGTAATTAGTTCACTTTTTAAAATATGCTTCCATTTTAGTTTCTTGCAGTGTGCCGCAGTTAAGGTTACTGCTCAATTTACCTTCTGTGAAAGCTCTTCTGACTAAATACTCCAATCTTTAAAGGGGAACTAATCTATTTCTGTTTTTCATGTGCAGTTCTCTATCGAGAGTATTTTCCCCTGAAAGATTAAAGGTAATGCTCACAACTCTGTCAGATATGACAGCTTAAATATTGAAAGCCTTGCCACAGTTTCCTGATGAGACTGGAATATTGTTTCAAGCAGGATTTGGCTGCAGAATACAAGTATAATTTATGCTATAAATGTCAGTAAGCTGCAGTATTCTTCAACATAGACTAGAGTCATTGATGGCTTTGGGAAGTTAGCTGCTCTGTCTTTTTTGGTAAAGGAGGAGGGAGAGAAAAGGGACAATTTCAGAGTCATGTTGTCCTAGAGATGTACTTTCCTTTCTTCCTCAGTAAATTACGTAAGCTGCACCGGAGAGAGAACAGCTTGTGGACAATTTAATGAAGTTTTATTTTGAAGTATACCAGTAGACCACAAAACCGCAAAATCTTTGATAATCTGAAAACTGATTTATTTGATGTCTACATCGGAGTACTTCACAGCTGTCCATCACCTTGCTCCCCTTAATAGAAGTTGGTATTACCAAGAAGATAACAGTGTTATTAGCTTCCTCTTTCTTCTTAAGGATGAAGATCCATAGTATTTCTAAAATTGAAGAAATGGCATGTGCTGTTGAAAGAAATTTTCTTCTCCATTCCATGCTCCTCGCTGTGAATCCTGGCTCTTACGTGACCTTTCAGTGGACTTGCTCACCTCTTACCTGCTCCCCTGATGGGGGTAGTACGATTAATGCTGCATTACTATGCTGGATTTGCTCTGTGCATAGCTGGACAAGTGCCACCTGAGCCAGCAAAAAAGAAAATAAAACAGGGCTGGTTGAAAGAGGTTGGGATAATTTCCTTTATGGGTGGTCACCGGATCGAGCCGTAACAGGCAATTTTAAGCCAGTATGCCAAGTTTCAGACCTTCACCCTTTTTGACACAGCAAAAGCAAATTTAAGTTGGATTTTTTTTTTAACTGAATTTTTGTCAAACGGCCTCTAGTGCTTTGCATTTAAATATCCTATGTTCAGGTAAGTCCTTTATCCTGGAAATTCTGACAACTAACTTCAGAAATATTACATCAGTGTACAGATGTGGAAAGTATATATTTCTTCATCAAAAATACCCCCTTTCCCCACCCCCAAAAAAAGTCTACCCTATTTAAACTTCTGGGAGACAGTTTTTAGATTTGCAATATTCAATGCAGTAAATCCTTCCAGTAAAAAGATTTACTGCGACTATTTGTTTTGTAGAAGAGGCTTGAAGAGGGAGGTAACATCTCCCTTTCTTAATGAGGTCAGTATTGTGGGGATGATCTGGAAAATGTTTAGGTGGACTCCTCTTACAAGCTCTTCTGTTGTTACTAGGTGCCTCCCAAATGTCTTTTCTCATCTAGCTTTCATGAAATATTATGAACAGCCATAAGAGCATCACTAATAATCGCATGTAGACTTCCACCTAAACGTAACTTCATGCATCTGCTGTAATGCCTTGCAAAGTTGGATCCACCTGTGCGACAGCTTTGTTCGTGATGAGATGTGTGATTTGGATGAAGCTGTGAATCAGAAGTGAAGTGTCAGTTAATGTAAAGCATGACTTTCTCCACATGTTTAAAACTCTGAGGACCTTCTCGATACCAAATTTTCCAAGTGTATTCACTCTCTGGTTCCTCAGCCATCTCCTTTGCACTTTTACATTTAACCAGAAGAGATACCCACATTTAATTTCATTTCAGATCACACGTAGAAATAAGATTCCTGCATCATAGTTTCCTATATGCAGAATAACAGTTTGTATCTGTAAATGTGTTTATAGAGAATGTTACGTAGCTAAGGTTGAGTTTTTAGTCAGAATGGTAAGTTAACTGCTTACGTGTTGTGTTTGGTTACATATTGGAAGTGCAAGGGAATTTGGTGTGGTGCAGAAGAGCTTTAAGAGTTCACAACATAATTAAAGCAGGTGTCTATTAACTTGTGATGCCAAGATGAATTTTCTGCTGTCAAGTTTCAGTTTATCAGATGTGCTGTTTGCTAAGATTGGGTAACATCTCCCTAACCTAGTTTTGCAAATTACCTTTCTTAGGAAATTTCCACATAGTTACAGGCTTATGCATTAGTGAATTTCTGCCACTTCAAGATCTAAAGAAATTATGCGAATTTTGCTGTTTGTGAAAACATCCTTTGCTTGAGTGGCTGTAGAATTGCAATTAGGATATCAGGAAGATGTAGAGGGAGCTGGTTCAGTCAGTAAAATGCACTTCTGTCCAGAGCTCAAGCCATACATACAAACAGTATATCTAATGCCATCCTTTTTGGTGGGATCTAACGTGAATAAAGCTTGTGCTGGTTCTCTGCAAGTAAACTGTCATCCGGTGAGATCAGATGAATTTTCCCACCTGTAAATGTTGTTTCTCTTGAACAAACTCGGCCCACAATTATCTTTCCTTCAGTTTTGTTGTTTGCTTCTGCCTGAGATGCATTACTGTTTATATCCTAACTCTGTAATTAATTCTTTCTTCTATTATTCTAATGTATTTTGTTTCACAGTATACTTATTCTGAATTTAGTCTTGCTATGCATAATTTATTTATTACTTGCAGTGTTATATAAAATTTCCTCCTGATTGCACCTTGTCAGAGTGGAATTGTTTTCTTGGCTACTACTGAAAGTTAGGTGTCTGTCCACTGTATTAGAAACATGATTTCATTTAAAAAGGAATTTGTTGTTAAGGTACGTCCAGTAATTCAGTATATCAGAACAAATGCTCTCAAGAAACCCATGCATTTTCATTTTAGTTATACTCACATTTCAATGGGATAAGTATTTCACACATTTCAATTTCAGATAAGTAACTGTAAAAAAGAAACTTGAAGACCTGGTTCACCAGTAGAGTTCTCTGTTCTCTTCCGTGCTTCACCTTAGAAGGAACTGCTGAAAACGAAATCTAGTTCTGACACAATGTAATTCCATAATCTCTCTTGTTACTTAAAAAAGTTTCACAAGGCTTATTTCATGAAGAGTCATAAGCATAGCAGAGACTATCAATTACAAAATCTTTCTTTCTCATAATGAATGAATTCTTTAGTCCCCAATTAGACTATTAAGGGACCTAAGTTGATTAACTCCCAACACACATACACACATATATTTATATTTACATACTTATTTTACACTCCCCTATTCATTTTAGACTTTGACAAAAGCATTTAAACTAATAAAAGGGCATTGTTGCTGATTACTAAGATCCCTTGTTTTGTAATAGTTGTGCCACTCTTTCATATTGAATTCTAATTTGAGGACTGATGAGATGGTATCTTATTTTCAAGTTCTAGAAAAAAAAATGCACTTAGGTCTTGGTTTATATGCAGAAATGGAAATTGTCTTGCTAGAAATTTAAATGTTTTTATTAAAAATAATAATTTTGAAGGGCATTATAACTATCACCTGCAATTTAAAGTCAGTAGGGATCATGAAAACAAGGAGATTTAGAGTGATGATTATATAAAATATAAATGAAGGTAGGCTAAGCCTAATTCTGCCCTTTTTTCCCCTAACAATCTTCTGTACAAAAAGCATATTGTTAGCAGGGAAAGGCTTGTGCATCTTACCTGACTCTTGCTAAGGTCTTGGGTGGCACACATTCACATTGGAAGTAACTGTGCACGAACATAAAAACAGATGTAAAAATTAAGCCATAATATGAGTTACGAGAAAATTCCCAATTTTTATCATTTTTGTAGTAGTATTTTGTTATTGGGTGATGAAAAGAAGCTGGCATCCTTTTTTCCTTATTACACTGAGTAGCTGAACAATGGTGATGGATTGTTTGACACTTCTAAGTGTTTTAAGTGGCATTGTTTAACCACAGCTGGCAACCAAGCACTACCCAGCCATTCACTCCCCTCCAGTGGGATGGGGGAGACAATCAGAAGAGTAAGAAGTGAGAAAACTCATAGATTCAGATAAAGACAGTTGAATAAATGGAAGAAAATAATAACAATTGAGAATATACAAAACAAGTGATGACCAATACAGTTGCTCACTGCTTGCTGACTGATTCCTAGGCAATCCCTGAGCATGAGTCTCCAGCCCACTTTTTCCACAGGTATATCCTCAGCATGATGCCATAAGGTTTGGAATATCCCTCTGGCCAGTTTATGTGTTCCCCCC
>VZRQ01006661.1:127806-144456 GCA_013397975.1 Machaerirhynchus nigripectus
TAGTTAACTATATACTAGCCATTACATTGTATAAGAAGTTATTCGTAGTAGATTATAGGGATATTAAAAGTAATGATTTGGGTTATATTAATATTAAGGTTACATAGAGATCTTATATCTCAAGCTGTGTAAGCACCTTGTTGTTGTGACCTGAGTTACACAGACATCAAGTTCTTTGTCCTGGTACATAGCTGCTGTATGAAGAGAGTTAACAGTGCACACAGTACAACCTGTCAAATCACAGGGTGACTGAATGGTAGAGGCTGTCAGGGACCTCTGGGTGTCAGCTGGTGCAACCACTGCTGCAGCAGGGGAACCAAGAGCTGGTAGTCCAGGATCATTCCCATACAGCGTTTCAGTATCTCCAACGATAGAGACAGTACCACCTCTTTGGGCAGCCTGTGCCAGTGCTGGGTGACCCTCACAGGGAAAAGGAGTTTCCTGATGTTCAGAGGGAACCTCCTGTGTTTCAGTGTGTGCCCATCGCCTCTGGTCACTGGGCACCACTAGAAAGACCCTGGATCCATCCTCCTTGCCCCCTCCCTACAGGTGTTTATCCACATTAGTGAGATCCCCTGAGCCTTCGCTTCTCCAGGATGAGCTGTTCCAGTCCCTCTATGGTCTTGGTGACCATTCACTGGACTCTCTCCATTGTGTCCGTGTCCATCTTGTCCTGGGGTGCCAAGTGCTGGACCCGGCACTCCCAGTGTGGCCTCCCCAGTGCTGAGGGGATCACCTCCTCTGCCCCGCTGGCAGCACTTCTCGTGGTGCAGCCCAGACACCACTGGCCTTGTAAGAAGGACACATCGCTGGCTCGTGTTCAGATCGGTGTCCAGCAGGACCCGATGCCTTTCCTAACAAGCTGCTTCCCAGCTGGGCATTCCCAGCCCGTGCCTGAGGTTGTTCCTCCCGGCTGCAGGACTTGCCTCTTCCCAGGCTGAACTGCTTGAGGTTCCTGTCAGCCCCTTTCCCCAGCCTGTCCAGGTCCCTTTGGATGGCACCACGACCCTCTGGTGTATCAGCCCCTCCTCACAGCTCGGTGTCACCAGCAACCTCGCTGAGGGTGCAGCTGCCCCATCATCCAGCGTTAATGACGATGTGACACAGAACGGCACCCAGTACTGACCCCATAATTTTTTCCTTAAGCTTTAGCTTTTTTTGTATGTAATTGTACATGAAGCTGTCGTAATACCAAATAAACATTTCCTGGCATTTCTTAGATGGATCGTTCTTTGATTCAAACACCGCTAGAGCTCTGTGAATGAAGGGCACCACGCGGCGGCTTGGCGGCCTCCACACACACTTTGCGTCGCCCACGGCCACCCTCTGGGCTCGTGTTTCACTGGCGCCGACAGCCCATTGTTCAAGGGTGTGTGTCACGGCGTTTCCGCACATCCCCAAAGCTCCCGCGCCCTTCCCGCCGCCATTCCCAGCCCCCGCTCACTCAACCTAGCAGAAGCAGCGCGCGCGGCCCCGGAGACGTGGCGCTTCCTCACAGGCTGCGGCGCTTGACAGACAGCCCAGTTAGCCAATGGAATTCCGTATTGCGCCATTCGGGGCGGGCCCTCTAGCCGCCGTGGCGCGGGGCGGGGCGGGGAGGTGGTGCTGTCATGGCTGCCGCCACCGGCGCCGCGTCCCCGGCAGACAAGGAGAGGTACCGTGGGCACGGATTGTTTGGGGTCGGGTCTTTCGTGGTTCGTTTGTTTACGTGTCATTCAGGGCTCGCGAAAAAGAAAACGCGAGCGGAGCAAGGGGTGGTGGTTTAAATCCCTGTGGAGCAAGAGGTGTTGGTGGCGGCTGAAATTAAATCCCTGTGGAACAAAGGGTGGTGGTGACACTTGTCGGGTTGGGAACTCAGTAAGGAGACTGGAATTCCCGTGCAGAACCCAGACCTAGTCGGCTCATTAAGACGGCAGTAGCAAAGAGTGGAAAAAACCACTGGAAGGAAGGAGAAAATACTAGGAGTTGAGGTGATTTGAGCTGGTTTTAGAGGCAGCAAGGAACGTAATCCTTGTCACTCTCTTGTCATTCAGCTAATTGGAATCTGTCTGCATTATATGTTTTACTCATTTTCCTTATTTTCTTACGCTCTCATAGATCCTCATTCAAATTAATGTGGGCCTTCTTCCACCTCTCCTTGGTCTCAGCTAGTTGTTTTTTTTATTGTCTAATAAGTATAATTGAGGTTCTGTCACGCTGATCCCGTGTATGTGCTTGATGGATGTAAATCTATTGAAAAAATCTTAAGCAAGTTTCTAAGCACGGCTTTTCAGTGGCGTTTATAAATGTACCCAAATCTGAGTTGATCTGTGTGTGAATTAAAATAAACAAAACAAACCAAACACAGAACTTAGTTAGCTATTAGTGAAGTAAAACCTTTTCAGGAAACGTTCTTTAATTCTTTTCAGGGAAATATGTGTGTTCCCTTCCAGGTTGCAAGCTTGTAAGAAGTAGGTCAAAAAGTTCCATTTCAGCCTCCTTTTTTTTTCAGAATGGATGTTGCCATCCCTTGTACACATAGTGCCCCAAAAAGTGGTGTCATGTAGTGTCCATGATAACTCAAAGTGGGATTTTGCAGCATCTTACTAAGCAGTCTAGGGTAAAAGAATGGTTCTTCTCAGCTGCTGTGGGAACTTCTGTGTTGTAGCCATGACACTTATTTTTGTTTTACTAGGAAAATGCTGCATAAGCATTAAGGAGTTGATATGGCTTGCTTAAACTTACTTCTTTCTCTTCTTAGATTCATCTGCATTTATCCAGCTTATTTGAATAACAAGAAGACAATAGCAGAAGGAAGAAGGATACCTATAGACAAGGTAATTTCATCGGTGGCAGGGCAATATGATGTTTTCTTTTGCTATGTAGCAGTGTGTAGAGAGCTGGAAAATACATCTCTTTGACCTTTCCATTCCTCCATGGCAAGTAGCTCAGTAACTGGAAATTCCAGTGTATTTGAAGGTAACATAGTGCCAGCATTTGAATTTAGTAGAAGAGCCCTGGGCTGAAGTGTTTGCTTTCATCTGAGCTGCACCTTGGACAAGCAGGTGAAGTAATGAGGAACTTAGGGCACTCCACTGCCTACACAAGTATTGTTTGCAGAATTTAAAAGCAATGCAGGAAAGAGTACCCAGCTAATGATTGGGTTCTGGTGACTGACTGTATGAGCCTATATTCTGTGTACTGTGCGTATGACACACAGATACGGTAGTTATTGTTGCTTTGTATCTGTCCAGGAATAGTTCTTTGTCATCTCACTCATTTGTAGTAATTTTAGCAAGCAGTTCTGGGAATATGAGGGGCTTTCCTCACTGCTTAGGGTTTGGTTTTTTTCTGATAACAGTTAAAAATAAAATCTTTCTTGAGCATGCAAGTTGCCAATCAAAGGTCTATCTTTGGGAGAAATCTGCTGCCCTGTGGCTAGAAATTTTGTGGTTTTTTCCTCCCTCAGTCTTTGTTATAAGTTTGCTGTTGCTGATTCATAGCTTTTGGTTTCTCTGTACATACGAATAACTGTTAATTAATTTCAATTACTTTTCCTAAGCAATTCTTTAACTTGGTCTCCTGTCCTAATGAATTCTGTCTCATCTTTTTCCTGATGTTTCAGCTCTTTTTTTTCTTTTTAAATGTTTTGTAGACCACAGCAGCACTGACAGATGACTTCTACACTAGATTTGTCATTACCTTCTCTTTCCCCATCATCTTTTCCTAGTTACAGAGTATAGGGTGGGACACTGGTAACTATTTTCGTATAGGCAGGTCATGGTTGAAAACTAATTAATTTTAACACATTCTTTCAACAGGCCGTTGAAAATCCCACATCTACAGAAATTCAAGATGTATGTGCAGCAGTAGGATTCAATGTGTTATTGGAGGTAATTAAAAAAAAAGTCTCCACATACAAACAACCCCCAAATTTGTTATGTGTCTCTGTTCTTTCATTATGTCTTTTTTATAACTTGCAGTTGAGAAGTTTTGTTATTAGCTTTGCTTGCTTTGAATGATAACTGATCATAATCATGAAGTAAATGTTGGAAAACTGATGCAATTCAGGAATACCTCAGATCTCTCAGACAATGTCACTTTTAAACTTGTAAAAAGATTACTTCTGTTTTAGCATCCTTCTTAGAAGACTGCTTAAAAGTGTGTCAGAATAAAAGCTGTTTTTGCAAGCTGCAACTCTGCAAATTAAGCTTTTGAAAAGGAATGTTTTTAATGAAAGATGATGACCTTTGCAATGAGTCTTGTATAGGAATAGGATTTTGGTAGTTGGAATATTCATAGTCCTTTGGAGTATGTTTCAGCCAAAGAATGTTAGCTTTTTATTGCATTACATGCTTGCTCTTTAAATAATTTGTTGGTTGCTTTTTCCTTAGGGAATGAGTCTGGATTTCTAGAGAGGTAATTTCACTAGAGGTCATTTCCTGAAGTAATTATGAATTTAGAATTAATTATTAATTTAGAACTGTGTTGATTTTTCTAAGAAGAATATAGGTCCTCATCTAGAAATTTGACTGGTACCCAAACCCTGGTACAAAATCACTTTGCTTTTCAGTAGTTAGACAGTGCACACCAGCTATGCTGAGAAACCTGTGATGTTTCATCAAGAATGAAGTCTATAATTAGTCAAAGCAGTGATTGTGACCTATCACTTGCTGTCCCTAGGTGTCCAGAAGGGTTTCTAGCAGTGCAGATAAAACAGAAACCTGTGCCCCTGTAGTCCAGACCACTGGGCATGTAAAATGGTCCCTGTAGCAGTTTACTCACAAAATTGCTCAAGTACCAGGAGTTGTTTTCAGCAGTGCCTCTGAAACAGTTGTGTCTCCCAATGCATGTTATAATACATATCTCCTTTTGTATGACAGAAAAACAAGATGTATCCCAGAGAGTGGAACAGAGACGTGCAGTACAGAGGTAGAGTACGAATCCAGCTCAAACAAGATGATGGCAACCCGTGTTTACCTCAGTTTCCAACACGTGAGTAGAGTGCCTGGGTTTAGGCATTTCACCTGTTAATAAACCAGAAAGATGTGGTTACCAGCTTGTTTAATTAGTTTTATCTATAGTAAATTCCTACAGTTTTACATTAAAATCTCGTTGCCCATATAATGTCAACAAAATCAAATTGTGAGCATTGAGTAAAGTTTGTAAAATGCTGTTGTCTTTGATTCTGCTGCTTCTGCAGCAGTGTCATTGGAAGGGCTTGTGGGGTACGTTGTGTGATTGCTGTGTTGAAGAAAGCATCTATTTGGTTTTGGGTTACTGCTTTGTTGACATTTAAAACAGAGTGTTTAGTGCTTAAATGGCTAAATTCCAACATTTTCTTAGGATACATATGTCATCTGGGCATCAGAGTGAATGCCAAATGGATAAAACACAGTACTGAGTTCAGTTGAGTTTTCTGCTGGCCATTTTCATAAATTAACAATGAAGCACCTGCCCTTAAAAGATTAATAGGAATTATTCATCTTGAATGACAAATAATTTCATGGTTTGCATTTTTTCTGAAGAGGAATCCCTATTTAGAAGGGAAACAGTATATATCTTAAGGTAAGAGCTGGAAGAGTGTACAGTAGCATAAGAGTGCTGACAGAGAGAGGTGATTTAAAACCAGATTCCTGCTGGAAGGCAGCAGTGCCTTTCTAGAAATGCATGTAGCTTTTGCCTGATCATCCTGTCCCAAGTGTTTTGGGCCAGCAGGAAGTGAAGGGAAGGAGTGGCAGGAAGGATGTAGACACTTTGGAGATTGTCAGGTTATGTGGCTTTTCCAGTCTGCTATGACATTTATAAGTCCTGCACTTTGTGCTTTTCCCCCCAAGAATTTTTCTCAAGCTGCTTGCTATACAGGGGAAGGAAGCAGATCTCCTAGGCTTTATATTTGCTCTTAACATAATAGACATGCATTGATCTCTCCCTGTATTTTAGGTAAATCAGTGATGCTGTATGCTGCAGAAACCATTCCAAAACTGAAAACAAGAACTCAGAAGATGGGAGGTAGCGATCAAAGCCTTCAGCAAGGAGAGGGAGGCAAGAAAGGTAAAGGAAAGAAAAAGAAATAAGCTGACATCTGGAATCATCATTACATCACAACGTTACAAGTGCAGATGGACACCTTGCAGCAACTTTGAAGTGAAGATACGAGCAAGAAATGAAGAGGTGAAGCTGAGTAGAACTGCGTGCTTTTCTCGGAACTGGAATGCATGTAACTGCCTTGCATCTGTGTAACAATAAATCTCTTTTCACGTATAACCTGCAAGTCTGACGTTTGCACCTACATTAAAAGCGGAAGAACCTAAGCAAATGGGATGGTTGGGAGAATTATTTTTTTCAAATACGCAGCTTTTGAAATCTGGTTGCTTTAGTAAAGCATTTATTTGTGATAGTGAAGCAATTGTCTTAATTCTGTGCTATTCTGTATCAGGACTAAATTCTTCACTGTGAGGTTAGTGAGGCACGGGTTGTGCAGACCGTCTGTGGATGCCCCATCCCTGGAAGTGTTCAAGCCCAGGCTGGATGGGACTTCAAGCAAGCTGGTTATTGTGTTTTCAGTTGCCAGCTGGCAACTAAGCACCATCCAGCCCCTCCCTCACTCCCCAGCCGTGATGAGGTGCGGTGAAGGATAATCAGGAAATAAAAGGATTGTGGGTGTAGGTAAGAACAGTTTAATAATTTAAACTAAATAAATTCAATAATGCAAGTGACAGTGATTATAATATAACTTTCATTATCATTTTTTGGGGGTGGGGGGTGGAATCAAAACAAGTGACATACAACACAGTTACTCACCACCTGCTGACTGATGTCCAGCCCACCCCCAACAGTGATCAGCACCTCCTGGCCAATTCCCCCCTGTTTATATACTGGACATGCTAATCTATGATACAGAATATCCCTTTGGCCAGCTTGGGTCACCTGTCCTGGCTTCTTGCTGCACCTCCTCACTGGTAGAGCACAAGGCACAGAGAAGTCCTGGATTTAATATAAGCACTGCTCAGGAACAAGCAGAACATCAGTGTGTTATCAGCATTATTCTGACACTGAATCCAAAATACAGCACTAGCCCCTGCTGGGAAGAAAATTCACTGGATTGCAGTTGGAAGTCAGAACAGCAGGCACCCCTTATTCCATATAATTTCTATAATGCCAGGTCCCACTTCTCAAAACCCCATCACTTTCCTCTCTTTTGGTACATAAACAGACACACATAACATTCCCATAAATTATGGACCATCCCTATAACAGCCCATTGAGATCACTGAGTGTGTGACATTGGGCTCCATCTGTCAGAACNGTGGCGGTGTTAGGTTCCCGCGGCCCTCCAGAAGGGTCCCCAGCCAGGGGAAGCCGCTTTGGCACAGAGGGCCAAACAAAGGTGCTGGCACACTCACACTCCTGGTGGAGCAGGAGCACACACACACAGGCACACAGAGATGCAACGGTGACCAGTGGCAAGGAGGCAGGAAGGGTCCTTTGTATGGGTTCCAGTGTTAGCGTAGAAACACATAATCACGGTATGATTATGTGCAGGTGCTTTTATTGAAGAGCTCTGGGAATCGGGGTACAGACCCAAATCTGATTCCGACGTGGATTTGAGATGGAGACATTTTATACCCTTTCCTTACATAACTGTTGTTTAATCATCAACTTTGTATTGTTCTATTGTTTTCTCCAGAGCATGAGCTTTAAGCCCCCTCCTCACAATCTTTCCCACGTTTGTTGTTCATTTCCCACGATTCTGGTTGTGATTAGACAATCACCCTTAATATTTAATTACTAAGCAAACATCGGTGGGTACACAGGTGCAGGTTCCCATGATTTAGCAAAGGCAATCCCCACTCCCATTCCCGAGGCCTACTTTTGACTATCATGATTTTTAGAAGCATTTTAACCCTATGCTATCACCAGCAACGAAGTTTATTGGAGATGGAGGGTCCAGGAAGAGAGAGCGCAGCCTGGAGGACCCAGGGACAAAGGAGAAAATTGGGGGGGGGCAGGGTACAAGGTTACAGGGAAGGGTACAAGGATACAGGGAAAGGTACAAGGATACAGGGAAGAAGGGGTGGGCAGAGCATCACTGCCAATGGGATGAGGGCCAGGGGGTGGAGTAGAGGGAAGGGAACCAATGGAAGGGTAGGGGAGGAGGGACTAAGGGACAAGAGCCAATGAGGGGTACAATCAAAAATAAATTTCTAGAGGGTGTACATACATAGAATAAAGGGGTGGAGAACACTGGACCACTCCTAAACATGGGAAATACATGCATGATCCTAACAGGTGTAGGGTCCTCTGGGAACTCACTCTTAGCTAGGGGCATGTCTTGGCCTGTGGGCTATCCCACCAACCTACCCTAAGTGGTAGCATCACAGGATACAACAGGCACCATGGGCCCAGGGTACAGGGCCATCATAGAAGTGATAATTCACAGTGTTACACAGTAATTAATTTAATTCACTGCCTATTCTTACCCCAAATCAAATCCCTTTGAGACACACACTGGACTTTTCCATCTTCTTGCAGCACCCACAAAGCACATCCAGGTCCTTGAGCAAAAGCTCAGGATGAGTTTACCTTTGCCTGAGGCAGGGATAACCCAGACTATTTTCCCCAGCATGTTGTTAATGTTCACTGCAGGAACTTCATCCCCTCCTACAATAAGCAGAAGTTTAGACTGGGCTACAACAGGCTGATGGGCAATCCCTGTGTGCCCATTGATAAATGGCCTTCGATAGAAGTGCACCCCAGGGTTTGAAGGTCCCACCACCCACTGCTCTCAGTGTGGTCTTTTACCATCCATTGCATCATTTGATCTTTCCAGAGGCTGGTGCATGACAGGGAATGTGATATTCCCACTCAGTGCCATGTTCTTTGGCCCAAGTGTCTATGAGGTTGCTTTGGAAGTGAATGCCATTGTCTGACTCGATTATTTCTGGTGTATTGTGTCCCCATAAGACCTGCTTTTCAAGGGCCAGGACAGTGTTTCAGACAGTGGTGTGGTGCAAAGGGTGTTTCCAGCCATCCAGTGGTTGATCCCCCCCACTGTGAGCACAGGGCACTTGCCTTAGTGGATTTAGGGAACTGATTTACTCAAGCTGCCTGGCCATATTGACATTTCAGCCATCATCCTCCATACCAGAGAGGCTTTGACTGCTTGTCTTAATCACACTGCATGTTTCACATAGATAACCTCTGTGATAGTGTCCGTGCTCAAGTCCACCCCTTGAACACAGGCAGGAAAAGACCCTGCCCATGTTGCCCCATGATTCATTCCAGAGTGATGTTGGATTCTGCAGGAAAGGACTGTCTGTGCCCTCACACACATCCCTCCTGCTTAGTGAGAGTTGTTGCCATCAGTGTGAGCAGTATGCAGATTCTCTGAAACAGAAATGTTTAGGAGAGGAAGTCCTGTGTTCTAAGGCTGTAATTGTCTGTAGTCATATACAGATATTTTTAGGGGTTGTTTTTCTGCTGATGTAACAGTTTATACAAGCTATCTTTAGAGTGTCTGGCCTAAATTTCGAGAAGTTAGTTAAATGGTATCCCTGTGAGCTGTCAGAATGTCATGGGGTACAAAATGTGGAAACATGCTATATGAAAAGGTTTATTAAGTCTACCTGGACATGGTTAGAGGTTGTTAAGGCACATTCACTCTATAATAGAGTTAGGGAAGTGTTACGTTAGTTGGGACATGGGGAAAAATACCAGGAGTGGAAGATCCACTCGTGATATAAAAGACCATAATTGCCCACAGATTGTTAGGTTCAAATTATTCCTGGATTTTGCTGAGTGCTGAGTAATTTTTCTAAAACTTTAAATAAAGTGAGAGCTCTGTGAAAATTGATTGGTACAAGGTAACTCATCTTCAAGATATAAACTGAACGAGGGTGACTCCAGCCAAGTTTGATCACGCTATGCTGAACTTTTGTAAATCAGAGCTTTAAGATTACAGGCAGCCAAAAAATGTGGAGGTTAAGTCTTGTGGGATATTATTTACTGCGGTCTGAAATTAAATACCTTCAGAAGTGGTCTGACCTATCTGTGTGTGTGAGAAGGAATCTTAGTGGCATTGCTTATCAAACTTTCCTGATCAAAGAACCCAAAATAGTAAAGCTATTTTAAAGTCTAGGGGTCTTGCAAAGAAAGACTGGGAAAGATTTCTGAGAAGGGTAATATTGAGATCAAATATATAAAACTGTAAATTAGTCAAACTAACTAAGAAAGCTTTGTGGGTATTTTGGGTAAAGCTGACCTCAGTTTTTTTTAAAGCTACTAGGAAATCAGATGACCACTACCAAGAGGAAGTTGAAGACTGAGTTTCCTAACTCCTGGCTACTTATTCTCCCCTCTTTAAATGGGACTGTTTTTCTTTTTATGATTTCTAGCTTTAGATTAAGTACGTGTGAGCAATAATTGTTCTTAACGAGGCACCACAAAGTTAAACACACCCCTTTTTGTTTTTCCTCTTTTCCTGACAGAGTTAAACCAGATTTTCATTTCTGTATTACCTCATTTTAATAAACTGGGTTCCGTAGAGGATTAAAAACAAGCAGGTCAAGACCAACTCAGTTCTTCCTCAGTTAACTGATGATGCCTCATTTCTGGGAACAGGCAGATGCTTATGGACATTGTGGGACTGGTAGTGGAGACAAGGCTTCTGTTAAAAATACAGTAATACCGCAACTTTTAGTCTCAATGCTATGAATAAAATGTTTTAATTATTATTTTATTTTTGAGGGGGAAACTGCGTGATAATGAATGTCCTTTTATTCCACCTGGTTTGATTTTACAGTTTCTGTGAGGATTTACTTACGCAGCATCATTGCCAAAGAGGCACTGTGGTCCGGTTTCCTGTAGGTGGCAACAGTAACGAAGGAAGGCATGCATCCATGAGTGGGAATTTACTCAGCATCCGGGACGGGAGGAATATGAATATTGAACTAGTGTCCCGCTCTAGCTCTTTAAAAGTACACACCTGTTATTCCCTATGCAGTTTTCTGGGTACCTGAACAAAGATTACACATTTGAAATGGACAGACGAGCTCAAAATCCTTATAACAATCCTATAACAATTTCTGTGTCAGGAATGGATAGTAACGTTGACATTGAGCATCAGGGAGGTGTGATGATACAGAAAATCAATAACAGAATGACTAATTTATGAGAATTCTTTCAGGTTTATTCTTTCAGATGTATCGCATGTAGCTGCTATAGCAGAAGAACCATAATTACTGAATTCTTGATGTAAAGAGAGGGAGCTTTAAAAGGTTATTTTGAAAAGTGTTTTAACTTGGGAAGTGACCATATGTAGTTGTCAGCCTTCAGCCATGAAGTAAATCAAAGACTAGCTCTGCAAAAAACAGCTGGTCTTAAAAAAACTGCCGGTGTGTACATCCTGTTCCTTGTGTGTGTTTGAGAGAGCCTTTTAGTCAGAACTTCCTTTTGGGGCATATATGTTGTATGTATTCCTTTTGGGCAAATACCCCAAGGGGGGTATTTGTATGTGCTCTACCTGGGAGCATGAGAGAGGCTCCCTTTATTCCTTCTCTGGAGCTGCAGATGTAGGTGGAGCTACACATGGAATGGAATGGAATGGAATGGAATGGAATGGAATGGAATGGAATATACAGTTTCACTTGGAAGGGACCTAAAATGATCATCCAGTCCAACTGCCTGACCACTTCAGGGCTGACCAACAGTTAAAGCACGCTATTAAGGGTATTGTTCCAATGCCTCTTAACACTGACAGGCTCCAGCCATTGACCACTCTCTCTAGGAAGCCTGTTCCAGGGTCTGACCACCCACCTGGTAAAGAAATGCTTCCCAGTGTGAAGTCTGAACTTCTCCTGGTATAGCTTTGAACGATTCCCACATGTTCTGTCACTGGACACCAGTTATTTAGCTTCTTCCTATTACAGACTGGCCTTTGTGGGGTTATTGTCTCTCTTAGGATAAGGGATGCCCTTTTCAAAGAGGTTATTTTCCCCTAAATAAAAAGATAATTATTATAATTATTAATTATATTTTATAGAATAATTAATAATTAATAATTAAGTACCCCTTGCCATAGTGGCTGTGTAAGGCAGATGGGAAGAAACAGACAAGTCTTTGGTAGTTTGGGACCTGGGAAAGTGCGAGGGGACGCTCTGGGTAGGAATGGAGTACCCTGAACCATAGTGCTATTTCCTCTGTGTTGTGGGTTGACCCTGGCTGGGTGCCGGGTGCCCCAGTCACTCTATCACTCCCTTTCCCACTGGGACAGGGGAGAGAGTAAGATGAGGAAAAACCAGCAGGATTACATAAGGCAGTTTTATTACAGCAAGAAGACAGAAACAAGCGGAGATCTGTGCGCACAAGAGCTAAGGAGGAAAAACAAGAAATCAGTCTCTACCTCCCATCAGCAGCGATGTTTGGACACTTCCTGGGAAGCAGGGCTTCAGCACGCATAACATTCCTCCTCTCTTCCTTAGATTATATACCTGAGCTGACATCATACAGTGTGGAATAATACCCTTTTGGCTGATTTGGGTCAGCTGGCCTGCTTGTGTCCCCTCCCAGGATCTCGCCCACTCCCATCCCCTTTGGTGGGGGAAGGAATGTCAGAGGGACAGCGCTGCTCAGCAGTAGCCAAAACACTGCTCTGTTATCAACACCCGTCCAGCTACCAATACAAAGCACAGCACTGTAAGGGCTTTACCTCAGTCAGGCCCAATACACTCTGAAACAGCAGGTGTGCCTCTTCTCATCTGTCAGGCTTTGGGGATTCTTTGGAGTGTAGTTTTTTGGGTTTTGCCTGTTTGCTTTTCAGGTAGTAGAACCTAGACATGTCTAACTGAAGTCTTTAAGTATTCTTCTCCTGCAAAGATGCAGTAATACAAAATATAAAGTTTTGTGGAATTCAGTAGCCTCAGCAAAGGTGTAAACTACATTGCATTCCAAACTATGCTAAATTCAAAGTTCATCTTCAATTATTTTTACTTGATTAGTTCATGAGTTCATGTGGTCATCTGAAGACTTTTTGCTCCAGAAAAAGCAAATGCTTTTTTGCTCCAGATTTTTTGCTCTTTATGGTTTATGTACCTGTAGGAAACATAATTTTCAAAAAGTTATGACAACGTGGTTGTACAACTGAGGACCTCCTTAGTAGCCCTGGGTTGTCATTCCTCAAGTACTGTTTCATTCCATCACGCTGGATGTAGAAGTTCTCTAGAAGACAACACTGATATTCATCGTATTTGTCAGGTGCCCTTTACAGAAAATACTGAGAGTCTCTCATGACCTACAAGGATTTGTGGTTTTGTTTTTTAAAACTCCATTCTTCCTCCTTTGCATTAGGAAACTATTGGTTATGGAATTTGAAATGGAAGTGGAAGGTGACTAAGGAATTAGTCATAATTTTAGTTGATTCTCAGATCATTTAGAAAGAGTTGGCAAGACTGGAATACAACCTCATGAAATTTTGTCAAATTAAAAGTAGTAAGGGTTGGACCTGACAAATACTAGTCACACCTTCTACTACCTACAAGAATTTCTATGCTTTGTTAATTGTCTTGCTCTGGTTTGAAGAGTTTTCATTATTTTAACACTAGTGGTGATTGTGGGGGAGGTTATGTTTTCCTTATTTTCCTTTTTGCTGAGTTTGGAAAGGAGCCAGATAAAGCAGACGAAATGTCCTATAAACAGTGGCAACAGAAGTCTTAAGTTAGTGTAACACCACTGCCAATAACTATTAAACATTGTTTGTTGAGGTCATTTGAACACCAGGAAACCCATGGGAGAGGAAAAACTTCAAAATCCCTGTAATTTACAGTCTTTCCTCTCAATGTTTCTAGAAAACACTAAACCTTGATGATTCCTCTGGTAAGCCAGGCTACGAAGCCTAGAAAGATGCTCATGGTGCTCACTGTCGTTAAGAGATCTGCATTCCAAACTCTGCTCTAAGTGCCTGATGCTCTAAATCTGCTTGGCTGCACTGTTAGATTGTCATAAAGCAGAAGCACTTCCTTTGGACTTTGACAGGTTTCTACTGGTTCCACAGTAACGAAGTTTGGGGGGAGGAAAAAAGTGTATACCCTGTAAAGAGCTTCTGCCTTGCTGAGGTAGCCAGGTTTTCACTGCTGAGGTATAAGGTTCGTAAGAAACACTGCGGCATCATACCAGTCCCGTAAGAATCTCTTTATTTGTGTCTGTTTTTATTTAGCACATTACAACTTCAGCAAAGACATGGAGCAGATGTGTGTACCAACATTTGCACATAAATGTTGTGAAGACAAAAAGAAAAGCACTGATCTGTGGGGCCAGCCCAGTGGAGTTACTTGCAGGAAAGGATAACTTGGTGCAGAAATTCAGTCGTTTCTACTTGCAACAAGGCATAAAACCAAAGTCAACTTCTGTTAACAACAGACTGTAGTTCTAATTCAAGTAGAAATATCTGTCCAAAGAGCACTGATTGTATGTGCTGGTAATATCAAGTTGTAAAGACAAGTTGATTAAAAGCCTTTCAAGTTCTAAGAGAGATGCAAGGGACTGTTTTAATGCTTACCTAACGTCTACCTAGAATGTTTTATCCCCATTCATAACAGTGGAAGAACTGTTGAGTAGTATAAGAAAAGAAAAGTAAATCCGATCTCTACTACAGACATCATTAGGCTTGTAAAGTCTAAAATTTACCATAAGCTTTTAGATAAGTAAATTATGTAGTGCTTTGCACCAAAATCAAATAGTCTATTAAGAATCTTCATGTATTTTTATCTAGTTACTTCTAATCTCAAGAAGTGAAACTAAATTACAGTGACCACATGAGTGCTTTACATACAGCTGATAGAGTTTAAAACACAGGACTAAGATTTAATAAGGCTTACAAAAAAGTCCAGTGGGTGTACGACAGAAGAAGTTAAGACAAGAAATTAAACCAATTAAATGGTGACACACTTCAAATTTTTACTTGCGTACAATCTAGAACTTTGCTGTAAACTTCATCCTCTTCAGCATATCCCCTCCTAACAAAAAGTTGTCATGAAATGAGTAGCTGTGAAATTTTGCATTTTTTCTTCAAATGACAAACTGCATCCTGTCCTACAGAACACAAGGTACAGCAGATCTCATATTTCCCTGTCCAAACTGCCAGCCCTAAGGGCTATGTTTTCCAGCTTACAGCTTAAAATGCTTTCTCTTAAGACACTTTTACATACCTTCTTACAAAACATACCTCTCCAGGTTAAAACTGACCTGCTGAGTTGCACTGTGTGCTTCACTCTTTTGCAGTTCTTGCATCTGAAAATTTAAAATTAATGATTATACAACGATTTGTTGCAGAAAGCCAGAAGTCCTCAAACCTTTATTTTAAGATTAAGTCTTTGGGACTCAAGATTGTGGGCTGGAAATAATTTTTTACCCAATCAAAATCTTGAGTTTCCTTCCTGCACATTCTGCGAGCTCAGAACTGCCATACCATTACTCTAGGCTTTAAAGAAATGTCAGCATGGAGATGAAAACAGAAAAATTTCAGTAATTCATGCGTAATTAATTCATGTAATTGTTTTTGTTGAAAATACTGCAGTGTGAAAGAGTACAGAAGCAAATCTAAAAAAAATATGTATTCTTTTACATTGATTGTAAAAAATTCCTTTATTCTCTTAGCAACTTTGGTTGCACTCTTACTGATTGGTCAGGAATATATCAAGTAACAACAAGAGCATCTCCACTCAGGAAGTTTAAGTGCTCTCACAAAGTTGTTCTTAGTATAGTCAAAAGAGATTGCAGATTTTTATGAGCAAAAAAACTCATGGGAGCTGTAGTCTGTCCCCTTAATGATGTAGTTCTGAGGACTGACATCAAAGGCAGTTGATATTTTAAAAGGAATTCAGGAAGAACTGTTTACAATGGTATCACTCCTTAGCAAAAGGTGTTGTGAGTGTGATCTTGAAAAGCACTCTATTAACAATTTTGGATAACACCTTGTTTTAGCAAGAAGAGGGAGGAAGTTGTACTTTAGTCACGTTGTATTAATTTTGTGCGATTTAATGCATTCATTTTAGCAAATTACTTCAGGCCAATAAAAGCTTGATCACTCCAAGGAAGTTACTCTTTCCTATATTTAGTATTTATCCATTTAAGAATACACACACTGTACCAAATACTGTGTTACAACAAAACATGCAACAGTGAATAATCTCTATATTCAGGTGCCTAGAACACATAAATTCACAATTTACAGCTTTACTGGTGGGGAATACATCCATTATGCCACCTCTCACAATAATTCCCTGTACATTCAAGATCCATTCAGAATTTTCCCTATAAAATAGCTTTGTGCTACCATATGCACCACAATCGAAGTGTTAAGAGTAATTTCATAGACAAAGAGACAACTAAAGTGCAGAGCCTGAGGGATATATACTTTTTATTTATGTTATTGCAGAAAGAGATTACTGAAAGACTTCTTCTGCATGAAGATGAATAAAATATTTTCATTAAGCTTCAAATGCTGCCCACTGCATTGCTTTTAAATAAAAATGCATACTCTCTATTAGTCACATCAAAGTAGTAAGTAAACTTACAGCACATTCCTTTAATATATCAAAATGTTTCCAAGGCAAGATTATTGAACTTATACCACAGTCCCCAGTAACATCAAGCTGCACAAAGGAGGCGGTAGGG
>VZRQ01006661.1:149543-162649 GCA_013397975.1 Machaerirhynchus nigripectus
CTTGAACAGCTCATCCTTAAAACAGTACCCCTTTAGCTAAGATTGAACCCTTGAAAACAGTTGTGGGGAAAGCTGTAAGTCAAGGGAAGGGACTTTTTCACATGCCAACAGAAAACCACCCCGGGCGGCTGTTGTGCTGTGACGTGGAATCCACGAGAAGACTCCTTCTTGTGGAGAAGCCCCACAGCATGGGCAAAAGAGACTCCTCTACCTAACTGAACTGATAAAAGACTATTACAGAGGTGGTAAACTGACTCAAATAAACCCAAGTTTATGTCTTTATGCTGTAACTGGGAAGAGGGAGGACGGTGGGGGAAGAGAAGTGTTCTGAAGGTTTATTCTGACCCTTATTAATCCTTTTTCTTTTAGTTCTGTTAATAAACTTCTTTATATTCTTTAAGTTTGGAGCCTGCTTTGCATTCCTCCTAACTCTTATATCACAGAAGGTAAAAATGTGAACCAACCCACTACAGCATTACCAAAAATAAAAGCCCACGAAATCCAAGAAATGCCATCTGGAGAACAAAAAGTATATACAAACATCATAGCATATTTAAAGGAATTCTTCAATGTGCCCTTCTCCCACCTATAGAATCTTCCAGTCTGCTGAAAACTTCAATGTCACAGAGTCTAAACTCTGGACTTCGGGGACTCTGTGAGCAGCTGTGCCCAATGTCTCAGCCATGCAATTGAAGGTGTTTCAAAACACTGAGCAACTAAAACTCAGTCTGGAGTGGAAGCTACATGCTGTATCAAATAGATGTGAATATGCAAATTTAGCACATTTGGAAAATGAAAACAAGCTCGAAATGTTCATGAATGACGTATCTGGACTTCTACTTCCTAAAAGATATGGAGGCATCATAACTACCCTACAAGAGGTTTTAGTTCATGGATGGAATGAAGTGTGGAAGCTGCCCAATTCCTCCTTCTCCCCCTATGGAATAATTTCCATCCGTTCAGCAACACTTTCTGATTCTCAGCCAACGCCCACCTGCCTTTGTACAACAAAAGTAAACCTCTCCTACCAACCACTACTGAGAGCAAACACTTGACTTCTACATGCCTCCTGCAGCTATCATAGAAAGCTCTGTACTGACGTAACTCCTTGTGTTTGCTGTTGCAGAACAGAGGAAAAGCCTTTCCCTTGATACCAACACTGCATGTAACTCCTGATACCATTTTATCAGAGCCATTTGTGGTCTTTATTTGCAAAGTCAACCTGAATTTCAATTGTGTGCCCTTCAGAAAGAGAGCTGTGGTGGCATGAAGAAACCATTGCCACATCTTTTTCCACCAAGAATTTAGAAAAGAAGCTCTGAAAATACACTATATTGCCGTAGCGCTATCTGGCTAGCTAGACCTAGCGCCGGGCATCGTCTGCCCGGGAGGGGGAGGAAGGCTGGCTCGCAGGGGCACGCGGGGCTGGCGCATTCGAGGAGGAACAGACGAGACGCCGGGACTACTGACGATAAACACGGACTTTACTGCATCTTGAAAAGTCATGCAGAAAGAGCCCGGCAAAGCCGTTACTTGCCCTGGTTATACCCTTGCAGCATGGGGAGGGAGCCCATAGACAGCCAATAATGCAGGGACACAGCATTTGAACTTGGCGGGCAAAGGGTACAGAGCCAATCGGGGGACCGCAAGGGAAGGGCCAAGTACCGTGGGCCAACGAGGGATCGAGGGACACAGAACCTCCATGGGAGAAACCAAACACAGGGGGGAAAGGGGGGAAACAGCAGTGATTAATATCCACAATGCACTGCAACACTATATTAATTCAGAATTGTGAGTATATGCTGCTGCAGATGATGGGTTAAAGTCATAATTCTACTGAACTACAAGGTGTCCAAATGATTGTCACAGTTGAGGTCTGTTGAAGACTGAAAAGGAAAAATGCAGAGGTGTAAACCAGCTGTCACAGTCAATTTTGTCACAATCAATTAACCAAAT
Source organism: Machaerirhynchus nigripectus (assembly GCA_013397975.1). Classification (NCBI taxonomy): domain Eukaryota; kingdom Metazoa; phylum Chordata; class Aves; order Passeriformes; family Dicruridae; genus Machaerirhynchus; species Machaerirhynchus nigripectus. Next base: position 151,500 of record VZRQ01006661.1, read on the forward strand.
CATTGCTGGTAGTCAAATCACGCTAACAAATGCACATTAGCAACCATCTCCTCTGACACCTACCAATTCCTTTCAGGAAACTGAGCTTAAGTAAATATTAAAGGTGTAGGACTCAAACTACTCTCATGTTCCAATTTCATTCTTTGCTCCAATAGCACATGTTACTACCTCCTTCAACAGCCTTCGTGATTTTACTCTCCAGTTGTACTAACATGCTTAAAGCAAAAGTAGAGCCACTCTGTGGGGTTTACCATGTCTGCAATTTGTGCAAATTTACCTGAACACCAAAAGAAAGAACTGTATTTGGGTTGTTTTTCTTATGGGACAGTTACACGGTCTTTTTTTTTCCCCTAAAACACAGCAGACCTTTCCCTTCCACCCATCCCAACTTCCCCTCTTGCCTCAGAAAATCATCAGCTATAAACACATCACTTTCATATTACTAAATTACACGTAACTTGCATCTAAAAAAAGGTGTGACCCTGGAAGGATTCCAGGGAATATTGTCATCTATCCATTCTTGGAGACATTAGATCAGTTATATCAAAAGTCTCATTTTAGGAGAGGTGTCACATGAACTAACATACCTTTAGCATGTAGTAGAAAGGGAACCAGGACAGAAAGATGTCCGAGAAGAATTCAGCTATGCTGAAAATGCCATACACAACCCAGTAAGTCAGCCACTGTGTGTCATCATCTTTGTTGGGACTTTCAATGGCCTTGATTCTGCAAGGAAAACAAATCAAGTGAGCAGAACAGTAGCATCAATCTCATCTATAATGATGAAGTTTTTATGACTCAGATTTTTTGTTATATGTGAATCTTCATAATTGAATTGCTCCAAGAAAACTAATTAGTATTTATGATACAGACAGCGTCAAGATCTTTGAACAGCAAAGCTTTTCTCTACATACCACACTTCAAAGCTAAAAGATACTCAAGCTATTTCTAGCTCTGTGATTACAAGGAGGAAAAAAAAACCCAAACAAAACCAGTGAGCATTCTGATCTTGTTCATGAAACATTCTGAGGGACAAGAAAGGGAAGGGAAAATCTTTGTCCATAGCTCCAGTTCTGGAGGCCTTGTGGTAATCCTGACCAGCGTGCTACTGTACATCAGAGCATTACTGATCCACATAGCAGATAACCTGAGCCCAGTCTTCTGAGGCATGGGATACCAGTGATCACAGCACCTGCCTGGCCTTGCCTAAAACCAACAGCAACCATTCTCCTTCTCTGGCCATCAGAAAGGAATGATGAACAGAGCTGCTGTCTTGGATGAAAAATCCTACAATAGCTTAAGTTATAAAATGGGGTAACCTTGCCTCCAGACAAGGCCTGCACAGGTGGATCAGAAATTCATTCAGTGCTGCACAGCTTGGGGTTCCCAGCAACACCAGGGGTATAAGACTGTCTATACGATTCTCTGTATTTTTTACATAGTTAGCTCTAATAAATTGTATTTAATAAATATATAAATTGTAAATGCACTAGATTCCTCTTTGAAAAGGTAAACTTATCTATGAGATTTGCTCTAAGTTCTAAGAAGCACTTGGTCTACATAAGCAGAGGAGATCCAGATCCATATGCTGAGGAGTAGGTATCTGCATCACCCACTGTATTACTCTATAAATCATTTCCTACAGGACTTGCAAAGTCTGATGTAGACTACAGTATTAAGAACTAAGTTAAACAACCTCTACTAAAGTACTGGGCTTTCTGCATAATGATTTAATGGGCTTTTGTTCTCCATCTGCTATGAGAACGTAGTTCAAGTTTATACAGTTTTAAAAATCAGAAGCTAAAAGGTGCTCATGTGCTCTTTCAGTAAAAGTAGTGGAGTTTCTGGAGCCATTAAATTCCAGATTAGCACTGTAAGAAGTTTCAAAAGAAAATGCTAGCAAACCTAAGCCTGATAATTTCAAGCTTAAGAGTGTTAGAAAGCATTTGTCCTCTCCACTCATGCTGGAGGATTAAAATCTGTAAGACTCAGTTTAATGAATTTAGTTTAAATTTTTCTATCATGTATTCCTTTAATAAAAGCTATATTGTTTCTGAAGCAGCATGTGTGAAATGTATTAGAGGTGCCACGTTTTCTGTTAGTTCCCTGGAAAAGGCAGAGTTAGAGAGGTTTACAAGACAGAAGTCAGAGAGCTGGCTGTAAGTCCATTTCCTGGTCTGTGAATTGAGAAACGCTGTGGATTCCGTCACTTCCTAGTTCTGTAAGTCACAGGGGAGCAGGGGGAGTTGGGGGAAATAATTCCTGTGACATGCCATATGTTTTAGCAAAAGCACTGGTAAACCCACCACATGCCAAGGGTGCTGCTAGAGGTGCTGGATTGAATTACTTTGACATGCAATACAAGGATCTGATACTTAATTAATGCATTATTTCTACTGGAGTTTGAGGCTGGCCAGCAGTGTCCTGCAGTGGCAAAAGCAGCAGCCCTTGCCATACCCCATCAATAGGGGGATCTTACTGAGGGATGGCATCAGCACAACTGGAAGAACAGGTTTTCAACAAGCTGGAAACAGCAGGTCTAAATCCTGCTGTTCCTAACAACACAGGCAGCCCTAGTCCAAGCAGTCTGTTCAAAGGCAGTGACAACTCCAGCTGCTCCTGCTCCCACTGTAAACCACATCTTTCCTATGCCCACACCTCTGAAGTAGTCTAGTGAGACCAGGTGAGGGGGCTGTACAAAAACAGCTCCTGAACACCACAGGATTTAAGGAAGAAGACTATAGAGGTATTTTCAATGTGTGAAACTGCACTTCTGGAGGGAAAGAAAAAAGTACACGGACTATTAGGGATGTTGGAGTGGAGGAACCAGTTTCAAAATTTCTCAGTGTTAAGGAAAACTTGCTGTAGAGGCTCACCACGTGAATTTCTTTAGTTTTGCTGACAATTTCTCCATTAGAAGCATAGAGGGGAAGGCTTCTTTTACCACAATAAGCATCCTAGCTTGGTATTTGTGAGAAAACTTTGCAATGAAACTGACTGCCAGCAGTCTTGCTGTTTTCCAGTCACCATCTGAAGTCATACATGGTTTTAAGGGACCATTGTTTCATTTTTTTAACATTATTAAAGTCATCTCAGTAATCATGAAAATCACCTTTCATTTAAAAAAAAACCTTAGACTCTCCAAATCTGCGGCAAAGGGCAGATGGCATATCACTGTGTTAATCGGCCATGCTCTATTATCTTCTCTCCTGTAGAAACAAATGGCCTTTGAGAGCTCCTAAATGCAGTGCCATGGGTGTGCTCCCTTTGAACGTTCACCATCTGCTGCTGTAGTTCCATAGGGAATACACGAACAACAGACTTTTATTGTTAGACAGTCACAAGCAGCAGCACTACAAGTAGTCAAAGCCCTGTCTGATTTAGCCAGCTGACATACACAGCATTAAATTCACACGTGGTTGCTTTCTTACACACTGTAGGGAACAGCACATCTCCCCTCTTTGTGCAGTGGTCTGATCTAGGTGAGCAAGACCAGCGGCAGCCCCCTACCACACCCAGCAGGGAACAGCCATGTCAGCTCAAACTGCTCCTGCTGGCCGTGACTCCTGTCCCAGTCGGGGAGACAGGGAGCGAGGGGAAAGCAGCATACAGCAGGGCCACCAGTGAATGAAAGCTTTAACTGAGTCAAGGAAAGGCAAGTATTTCATAAATATTCTGCTTTGGAATGGGGAGTATGTCCCTCAGATGAGACAGGGAAGTCCAGTATAACATTTCCCTGTTGAATAAAAGGGCAAAAGTTACCTCCATCCCTTGCTACTTACACATTATTTCAGTAGTAAGTCACAGAAAATAGTACTTGTCCAAGAACAAGCACAGTAAGTTATGTAGAATATCTAAACAGAGAGGGGTTTTTTATCCATTTATAACTACACTCTTTTCAACATGAGAATCACACACTAATTAAACTTAGTCTTCCAAGTAATTCTACAGGTATTATCCTGGTGTAATGGCCGGTACAATTAAACTTAGGAGAGACATCATCAACCTTACTTCAAGCCAAGAACACTTCATTCTTCTCCATGTTAAGTCACCAATCAAGCAGGCTGAAATTCAAAATGCAATCTCCATCAATAAGTGAAGAATTTCAGACCAAGAGACACTGATACTACATCCTACCTTAGGATTGCTTTCTTATAAATTATTTTGGTGTTGCAAGAGCAAATCAGTCAGTCTCATTAACACATAATATTAGGATTTTCTAACAAATGAAGGACCATCCAAAGACTATAGCTTCAGATTTTAAAAAATGATACTGTTTTGTCTAATGCTGATTTTACTAAATTCCATGTTAGTTATGTGTAGTAATTACATATCCCAAAGGAGTTTTATACTGCTTAAATACTAACTGTAGAGTACTTTAAAAAGAGCCTCAAACAACTACTTACAGTAGTTCTGCACCTTGGAGGTAAAAGCAGTCACTAGGAGCAGCTCCAGTAGTCTGGATAGTAAATATCACAGCTCAGTTATTTTAGAAACAGCTGCCTGTCCAAGAGTGAAAATGACCTGCTGTGGGCTAGCACTATGATGAATGGGGAGCCAAGAAAAACTTCGTTTTCAGCCAGATCTGTTCCCCAGTAACCCTGCTAGCTGGTGGTGCCACGGGGGAAGAGTGGAGGCTGTCACATTCTATAGCAGCCCAGGGCTCCCATCCTCTGTGTGGCTACAGTATCACAGCACTGGCACAGCTTTGACCCTGTTCATCCTAAAATCAAACTGAACCCTAGATCAAGTGTGGTTACTTATCCTGTTACTGATAGTAACAGACACTGGTCTAATTTCAGTAAATTGCCAAGGGGAGTTCTTTCACCTAAAACATCTGACTCATTTTAAAAAAAATCAGCTCTTTTCCAGGAAGAGATTGTTGCTCCTCAATTAGCTCTGGCATAACAAAAAAATTGTTACAGTAAATTCACATATATAGTACTCACAAGCTAAATGATGAGCTTGGGGTGGAAGTTTTATTGAGCCAAGTCCAGATGTGGGAAGGAGAAATAAACGCCAAATTTTATTGCTGTGGTCTCATGTGAAGTGATCACCCTTATCCCTGCAATCCCTCAGGTGTTATCTGAGGATTCTTGTATAAATAAAGTTACAAGTTGAAGGCTAAAGATGAACCTTTAAAGCCAGTGCTCCTGTGGTAGCTGGGAAAGACTGGACTATTTTGTGCATCCTTCCTTCAATTTTCTGGTCAGTGCTATACAAAGTGAATAGGCAGGCATATTTGTCACACCCTTAGCCAAGTGTAAGTTTGGGGTTTTTTTTTCATTTAACTTAAAAACCCATATAATTACCTATACTTCTACAGAGCTTATGCCTACTCGTCTGCCCCAATTCTTTACAGCAGGTTGTAAAATAATTTACTTCTAGCTATCTATCCAGACACCCACGTAGAGTCAACACTCCACTGCACCAGAGACTTCCTTAGCTTGGTCCCTCCCTGTCATCCTCATGTCAGACTCATCCTGGCAAGCTACCTCCCTGACATCTCACGTCATTTCAGTGAAACAAGTACCCATGCACTTGTATTTGCTTTATCATTTTGGCTTCTACATTGCCATCCATCAGCTAAAAGCCTTCTGCTTTCCATCTTTCTTCCTCCTCACTGACTGCAACAACAGTCATGCATTTGCAGATACAGAAAAGATCCACCTGCCAACTCACTTACACAACTGCTGTGATTTAAGCCTACCAGTTCCCTTCTCTCAAAATTCTGTGTATCTAGCAGATGGCAGCAGAAAAACCCATGAAGAATAGCAAGGGAGGGTTTCACTGTCCATGCACAGAAGGTATTAGAACACACCAAAAAGCTACATGGCAGTAGTACAAAGGGTTCCAAGCGTGTTTTTTAAAAGGAAGTGGAGCAAAACGGCACCAAAAGGAGCACATACCATTTTGCCCACCCGTGGAGTCCTACAGCCTACATGTTAACTCAGCACAATGCCAGATTCCTGAAACAAAAGGAAAAAAGAAGCAGGCATCCTCTCATTTCACTGCTCTCTGCTCATTCTTGGCTCCCTCTCTCCTGGAACAAGTATTTGTAGGGCCAGCCAATTGAGTCAGTTCCCCAGTTCTGACTCAGGTCAAAACCAGCTTCCCCAAAACACAATCCCACACATGTGTTGGTGCTTCTGCTGGGATTAAGATGCCTTAGTGTCTCACTTCAGAGCAGACTCATCTGTATAACAAACACCTTTACATTTTTAACCCAAATGTAAAATGCAGAAGTAAAATTAAAATTTTCTTACTGTTATCATAGTATTAGACTCCCTGCACCTAAACACTTGCTTTCTTTAGAAAGAAAAGCACCTAATTTGTCCAAACAACTGCTAAGATGGCTTTTAAACATGGCACACTAAAACCTAAAAACCAAAAAGTTAGTATGCTCGGAGGAACTGATTTGGCAGGTCATACTAAAAAAAAATCAGAATACCCTTTTAAGTGTCTGAAGCCCCATGAAAAGATTATCAGGCATGAGAGAAAACAGCACATGTGCAGACAGATTTGAAAATTTTCTACTTATATTCATACAGGGCCTTGTGAATCTAGTTAGACATGTCAGCTCTCTCAAATCATATTTATAAAGCAGCAGCAGAGCATTACTTCTGAACCTTAGCACATCATGCATCATTTTTCATTAAGGAAAAAAGTAAGCATTCGCCTTAAAACTTGTTAGGAGAAAGGAAATTTGCTGCCCTAGCTCTCAAGAAATACAGGAACAATTTCACTTTTTCTAAATAACTGTGAGCAAAGAAAAGCAGTGTTCCTATTTTAAAGGTACGAAAGAGGAAAAGGAAGTAGGAGACAGACTTGAGACACCATGACAATATTCAAATTAAAACTTGAATTGAGTGTTTATACTTCTCTACATTGTTTACTGTCTCTCAGATTGTTTCCTGCTAGTAGAATGCCATGACCAACATTTACACAGTAAAAACAGCTGAAGTGAAATTACAACATAAAATTAGCCAAAGCAGAGAGAGGTGTTATTGTACGATATCGCTTTTCTTCTTTGAAGACACTCGTAATAAGTTCAGACATTTTACTGCCCAAAGCTATTTTCATCTTTGCAATTTTTAAACCAAGCATGACAGCACTTAAGAAATTTCCAATCCTCTGCACGCATTTCTTAGTCACCAAAGGCTCCCTTCCTGCTTGCAATCTAGTTTTTTTGAGGCAGTTAACCACCACTAACTATGGGTGGAGCGACATTTGAACACGCCAGCTCTGGAAAGTTTAGAGAAGCAGTGAAAATGCTGGCAATGGTATTTATGTACTTGCCAACACTCACTTTTTCCATCTCCAGCCTGATTACTGCCTTGTGCAGTTAAAGCTTGCTAAAGTTTAAAAAGTTGCTTGTCACCTGTGGTAAACTTTTCAGGGCTGGTCTACTGCAACCACAAAAACCTGTAAACCAAGCATTAGATTTCAACTTAAAACTGTTTATTCTGTTTCGTCACATAGCACTTTACAGACTTCTAGGGAATGAGACTAGAGATTGTCTGACTTATTGGGAAACAGACAGAAAACTATAGTTTCATTTTGCCTCTGTTAAGAGACTCACGTGGGCCCTTGCTGTGTATACATGTCATAGACTTGGATTTATGGATTTTGTATTGCCAAAGAAGAAACTCCTCCATGTAGAAAACCACTAAAGATTTACCCAAGGCAAAGCTGAAGGTGAATAAGGGGGAATGAGGACGGAAACAGCTGTGCCTGCCTGAAGCTGTATCAGGCATTAACCAGGGAGCTGCCCCCTCCCCTGGCACTGGTTTGCACCACTGTGCTGAGAAAGTAGGCAGCAGTGCAGCTGCAGCTGCACCACTTCACACCATCTGCTTGGTCTAGCAGCTACAGCCTCCAGCATTTCTCCACTGAAATTCACACCAGCTGCACTGCACACACTGACAGTGAATACAGGGAATGACAAAGACCAAAGGAAATAAACTGCAGAATTACATGAGGCCTGACAGGCAGATACCTGCACAAAATGTCCTGGTTGCATGTATGAGCAGGCTTAACTCCGAGCTGAGGGTCTCTGGGTTTGCTATGATTCCAATATATTTTCTTTCAGGAAAGCACAGAGATGAACAGTAATTACCGTGACTAAACTAACCCAGAACTGAAATCCCAATAAAACAGATTTGGAACATGCCTGTGGGTCACCCACTAGGCAGCCTGTTTGCCATTTTAAACAACTGTAAGGACAGGAGTTGATGTCCCTTGCAGAGCAGAGACATCTGTCCCACTCCTTCAGAAGTGCCTTTTCTGCTGACGAGGAGCCTACTTTGTCCCTGGCCATGGCGGTGTGGCTCGAACTACGACCTTCAAGGTTCCTTTCAACCTAAACCACTGCTTGTTTTTCAACAATTGTTTTAAACAATTAAATTACTGACAACGGAGAAATTATACACTGACCTACTTCACAAAAGAAGAAAGTAAGTTAACCAAGGAAAAGTAATCTGCTTTTTCAGTACCTTTCTGAGACATTTCAGGCCTGGGTCCATTGTTGAAACACCTGTGTAAACATCAAACACCCTGCACAATACATTCCATTTACAGCTCCTGACCTCTTCCAGAAGCCACAGCTTTTAGAGCAAAAGGCATTTGAGGGTGTGTGCAGCTGATGAAAACAGCTGAAAACTGCTTTCTATTCAATGCTAGGAAGCAAATTCACTACTGTCAGTTCATACAGCAGGCTCTTCATCTGCCTTGTCAAGGGGGACAGACCAAATAGCAGAGAGGAATAAACAAACCACTCTGGCTAGTGTTCTTTATGCTTTGGGTCTCTATGCTTTTTAAGTGCGGTGGATGGCACTCAGCAGCACCCTGACTACAGTACATGATCCAGAGCAGCAAAAACAAAAGCAGGCAGAGCAAAATGTGGAAAAACTCTACATACCAGCTCTAGACTTGGGAGGGGATCAAGCCCACCTCTGTACTGCCAGCAGGCTGCCACTGAAAGACACTGGCATGCAGCACACCGCATGTGTTTTAAATTAAATTTTCACCTAAGATTATAATTTTCTACTTTAAGTGTTTTTGAGCATTTAAAAGGCAGCTAAAGGAAAAGCATTACCTGATCATGAACTGGAAGAAAAACAGAACTGGCACTGTATTTGTGTGCATGTTGCTCAGCATGCTTTTTTGTTTAAGTAAAACTTGTAGGCAAGGACAATGCTCCCATTATTTTAAAAAAAAAAAAAAAGTAAAAAAACCGAACACACCACAGTACTAACATCTGGGAGGTAACTTTTCATATTAAGACACATTTAAAACCACATTTCAACATGAAAAAGGGTAGATGCTCTACAAAAAGATTTTTTAAAATTTCCAGATTTGAAAGAAAAAAATTGGTAATGAAACCTTATTATTCATATTTGATTTGCTACTGCCTTGCTACCGCAGTTCTAAGAGTTTGTATTATCAATTTATTCACCATTATTGCATAATGGAAGGTTTGAAATATAATCCCAAACCAGTTTTAAAACAAATTTTAAAATTTAAATAGGATTTTAGAAAGTAATTACATAATTTTAAAAATTACCTAAGTCAGACACAAAATATTACATAATCGTAATTCCTACAAACCATTTCAATGTTTCGAAGGTTTGTTGGCTGATACTTCCCTTTCCAGATTTCAATGAAAGAATACTTTCAAACTAAGCTTTTCACTAAAAATTATCATTTAGGAAACAAAACCTAAGTTTCTTCAGAGTTCCTGGCCTATAATCTCCAAAATTAGTGAACACCAAGAACAGCATTTAGAAAAAAATGTTGCTTGGTCTTAAGCATCATAACCACAGGATGTTTCAAGAGTCTAAAACTAAGTCAATCTCTCACATCTCTGAAAAAAAAAAAGAACCGACTTTGTACTGCCCAGGATCCAATTACAGAGAACATATTTTTTAAAGCTGCTGACTGTATTTAAATAGAGTTACATAAAAGGCAAGCACCGTGTTTCAACAATATAGCAGTCCTGCTGGGAAGGACTTCCATTTTATGAATGTATTAGGTTACACAGAAGGTTTTATTTAGTATGTTTCTGCAGTCTTTTGGAACATACTCGACTGTGGTCCTGCCTGACAGGAAAGGCATTCTGGTCTAAAGGACCATATAATGCGCGTGAAAGATAACAGTTACTTTGTTTTTAAGAATTTCTAAGGAGGCCTTCCTTTGAAAAAGGAAGTATTTAAAAGACTTTCACACTCGAGAGGAGTTACAGCGTTTTCCTTTCCTCCCCTCATCAGCGCGGCGGGTTTGGGGTAAACAGCACTCCTCAATACACCTCTGTCTCCAGGCCAGTACAGTACCCAGTACCCTGTATCAGGCACACGTTGACGATGCACCAGCGCCTTCCTGCCCCCCGATCAAACCATCAGCCCGAGCTTTGACAAACACTCTCAAAGCAGTGATCCTCCCTCCCGTTACCAGCAGCCAGGTAAGATCCAGCTTCCCGCTGGAGATGACAAAGCTGGGACCCAAACCCGAAGCATAACCCGCTACAGGAACCGTTTGTCAAGTGTGGAAACCACCCAGCGTCTCCCATCTGTAACTCCTGACGTAGCACTCGCCAGGTGGGAGAAGCCTCGTTCTTCACTTGGCACCTGGCACCTGTACCTGCTAAAGGAAAGGGGTGGGCGGCAAAAACAACACTTGGGAGCACGGTCCAGGAATGCCACCTCAGACAGGCTCGGCACCTGGGGATGCGCAAGGGATGCGATTTTGCAGCCACGTCGGCGGGAGGTACCCGGAACCATCGTGTGGCGAGAGGGGCAAGAGGCGCGACACTCACGAAACGTAGGCGGGGTAGGCGAAGCCGATGATGTTGCAGAGCAGGGACGCGCCGTATCCCACCACCAGGTACACAGCCACGACCCCGAGGATGCCTGAGGAGAGAGGAGAGAGCCGTCAGCGCCCGAGGGAGCAGGACGAGGAGGCGCGGGCAGGGCGCGGCCCTCGCGGGGAGCCGGCGCGGCGGCAGCCGGGGCTCACCGGTGGCGATGTAGGTGCGGCTGACGCCGGTCTTGCTCTCGATCCGCTCGAGCACGGCGGTCATGCAGTTCTTCTCGTGTAGGAAGCGGTCGAACCGCTGCCGCATCGCCGCGGTCATGGCGCTGGTGTCGCCCGCT
>VZRQ01006662.1:14180-24240 GCA_013397975.1 Machaerirhynchus nigripectus
ATGGAGGTGAAAAGCAAAATTTTTTTGTATAAGTTTATCATCATGGTAGAAAAAGACAGCAGGAGCCAGTACAATTTCTTGGAAGAGAATTTAGTTTTCTTAGAAGGTGCTAAAATTAGATGAAGGAAATTGAATTCTGTTTGAAATGTGAAGAAAGATATTTAGATAATTTGGGATGTTTTAAAAATAAATGTTTCCATGTTAAGACAACCTAGAAACATGCTAAAATTATTTTAGCATCATAATTAAATGGGTGATAAATTTTTTTGCAAAATGCCAAAAATACGTATTAAAACTTAGATACACAAAGAATTGCTAAATCTGCCTTGAATCTGATAAGGAAATCCAGAATCTTCATAATGAAAACAATAAGAATTAAAGGACAAGCTTTTCTACATCAGAAAACTGTATTCCCCTATTTCCTGTGTAATGCACTAGCTAAAAGATCACGGATCCTCCTGGAAGAGGAGGAAACATATGGAACACAGGGAGGTTATTAGAGACAGTCAACGTAGCTTCAGCAAGGACAAATCATGCCTAACTAATCTAGTGGCCTTGTACAATGGAGCAACTGATTTGGTGGACAAAGGAAGAGGTATGGATGTCACCTATCTAGACATCTATATGGGTTTGATGGGTGAACTCTTAGATGAATAAGAAACTGTCTGGATGGCTGCATCCAAAGCATTACAGCAAACAGCTCAGTGTCCAAATGAGGATCAATAATGAATTGTGTCCCTCAAGAGCCTGTACTAGGACCATTGCCATTTAATATCTTCATCAACAGCTTAGATAGTGGGATAGAGTGGGTCTAAGTAGGGCCACAAAAATGATCAGAGGGCTGGAACACCTCTCCTATGAAGAATGGCAGAGAGAGTTGAGGTTTTTCAGCCTGGAGAAGGCTCCATGGAGACTTTATTGCAGCCTTTCAGTACTTAAAGGGGGCTTATGAGAAAGATGGAGAGAGACTTTTTACCAGGGCCTGTAGTGTCAGCAAAAGGAGCAATGGTTTTAAAATTGAAGAGGATAGATTTAAATTGAACATAAGGAAGGAAGTTCTTTACAATGAGGGTGGTGAGACATTGGAACAATTGGGTTGCACAGAGAAGTTGTGGCTGCCCCATCCCAGGAAGTGTTCAAGGTCAGGTTGGATGGGGCTCTGTGCAACCTGATCCAGTTGAAAATGTCCCTAATAACTGAAGGGGAATTGGGCTAGATGACCTTTAAAAGTCCCTTCCAACCCAAACTATTCTATGATTTTATGAAAATATCTTTCTAATAATGAGATTTGCATCTGTCTGTTATGGTAGTCTTATCCTGATGTTTTTTAAGTGTTTTGAGGTATTTTCAAAACTACTGAAAGACAAATAGAGGGATCTATTGTGGATTCTGTGGGGAAAAAAAGACCTCCAGGCATCTTGCGGTAATAAATATTCTTTCCTAGCCTCAGTCATTTTGGAAGAAATTAATGGAACCCAGATCAAACTTACTGGATATTTTCCCTTTTTTAGGAACTTTTATTGAATTATGACTCAAATAAGGACAGCAAATATGGTTTTAGTCCTATCTTCTTCCTTAAGCTGGCATTTTGTTGCCTTAATTAATATCTGTTTATTTTAATGATGTTTTAAAATTTTCCTTTACTTCCTTTCCTGATTTCATTCTGTATGTCATTAACTAATTTATAATCTAATGATTTTTAAATATTGGCATTTCATTGAAGTTGTAGTCAATTTACCCATTCTGCANGGGTGTGGTCTCTCTCCTTCTCCTTGGAACTGGGTCGGCGTGGGGGCCCCCCTCTGGGCCGGTGGAAGGTCCCCCGGTTCTGATGTTCTGGTGTTCTGAACAAGTCCAGAAGAGGAGGAAAAAAGAAACCAAAGTCCTGGAAAAAAACACTCTCTGTCTCTCGCCGAAGAAGCAGAGCCGAAAAATGAAACTGGCTGAAAAGCGAGAAAAGAGTACTCTCCTCTGCTCCTCAGCAGCAAGAAACTAATCTCTGTGTCCTTGAAGTACAGACTGTTTGAAAAGTTCGCTCATTTTTTTCTCTCTGTCTTGCACACAGTTTTAAAGGCATAGAAAGGAAGAGGAATCGTCTGGGCATAGAACGGTGATAGGGGATACACAGCATAAAGTCACCCCAAGACAGGTAAAACAAATTGCTCATATTCCATAAACTAATTAGTATAGCTTAAATGGTAAGTTTGAAGGATATAATTAAGACATAATGAAATGGTTTTGACAATACACTCATGCAAAGGTAAAAGTTGATAATATTTTTTCCTAGGCTTTGTTTCAGAATTGTAAATGCTCAAACTAATAACATTTTGTGAATGTTAAGACTGCATTTATACCTAAAAGTTGATATAAGGATGATGAACTGCACTTTTTAATGTTTATTTAAAGAGCAACATTATCTACATCCATCTTGCAAACAGCTGGATCATGCTTCTCCTACATCTTTACACAGAGCCCTTGTTTAGAAACCTAAGCATGATAGTTCTGGTGATGTTTTCTGTAAGAAAGTAAACATGAAGATGGTCTTTGAAAGGTCTCGAGTAAATGTTTTCCTAATTTTTTTCATTTTTCATGTATTGTGTTCAGTAAATTGCTCACAACTGACTTAAACAGAACTGTATGTCCAATATATTCATTCTAATCTAATTTTTACTAATAGTTCTGCAATAAAGAAGGGTCAGATTGGTAACATATTTCAAGAGAACACTAAAATATTGATATTCTTGTTCTGTAAATGACAAGTTATATGGAGCATTACTAGAACAGATTTCGTTCAGTGATCTGTTAGTAAGTAGCCCTGCAGAGTAGCATATTTAATGTCACATAATTATATATTTTACTGTACTTTAAACACATATCTTGGTCATATTAATTGCTTTGGTGGACTAAAGTGAAATGGATTAAACAACCGTGTCAGGGTCCAGCATACTCGAATAAAACTTTGTTGCAAATGCCAAAACCGAATCCATGGTTTGGGGATTTATTGGATGCTCAAACTAAGTCCAGACTTTCTGTAAGATTTGTGAACCTTGAAAATTTGGATGTTCATTCTAATTCATTTTGGTATAATTACTTTCTTAAGTAATTAGTAAATTCAAGATGAAAATAAAATTTGGAAATTATTCAAGTGGAAACTAAAGGGAAATTCCAAGGATATGAAACCATGGGGGAAGGAAGGTTCAAGCTAAGTAAAATGATAGTATCCCCAAAAATCTGAAACCACAAAAGTTAAATATAGAATCATAGGATCATTTAGGTTGGAAAAGACCTCTAAGATCATCGAGTCCAACCGATAACACTGCCAAGTCCACCACTAAACCATGTCCATAAGTGCCACAGCTACATGTCTTTTAAACACCTCCAGGGCTGGTGACTCAACCACTTCACTGGGCAGCCTGTTCTAATGCTTGACAACCCTTTCATTGAAGAAAATTTTCCTATATTTCCATTTACTCTTGTCCTATTGCTTGTTCCTTATGAGAAGAGACTGACACCTACATCACTACAAGCTCCTTTCAGGTAGTTGTAGAGAGAGTGATAAGGTCCCCTCTAAGCCTCCTTTTCTCCAGGCTAAACAACCCCAGTTTCCTCAGTTGCTCCTCATAGGACTTGTGCTCCAGACCCTTCACCAGCTTTATTGCTCTTCTTTGGACACGCTCTAGCACCTCAGTGTCTTTCTTGTAATGAGTGGCCCAAAACTGAACACAGGATTTGAGGTTTGGCCTCACAGCTGCCAAGTACAGGGGGGCAATCACTTCCCTAGCCCTGCTGGCCACACTATTGCTGATACAAGCCAGGATGCCATCAGCCTTTTTGGCCATCTGGGCACACACTGGCTTATGTTCAGTCAGCTGTCAACCAGCACAACCAGATCCTTTTCTGACCAGCAGTTTTCCAGCCACTCTTACCCAAGCCTGTAGTGCTGCGTGGGGTTGTTGTGACCCAAGTGCAGGACCATGCACTTTGCCTTGTTGAACCTCATACAAGCTCTGTAGAGCCTTCCTACCCTCCAGCAGATCAGCACTCCCACCCAACTTGGTGTCATCTGCAAACTTACTGAGGGTGAAATCAATCCCCTTGTCCAGATCATTGATAAAGATATGAATCAGAACTGGCCCCAATACTGAGCCGTGGGGAATACCACTTGTGACCAGCCACCAAATGGATGCAATTCCATTTACCACCACTCTTTTGGCCCAGCCATCCATCCAGTTTTTTACCCAGCAAACAGTAATGCGGAGATTGAGAAAGACACGGACTCTGCAGGATGCTAGGAAAGCAGCAAGCAAAGCCAGTTTGTTACAGAAATCACCAGCATTTTATAGTTCTCTAACTTCCGGACAAATTTTTCCACTTAGACTTCCTTTGCCCCTGTTCCCATAGCAACACTATCAAGTCCTTGCAGACACCCCCCTTACACCAGCAGTGACCTCGTTTGCATCTTCTTTACACCAAAGTGGTCAGGTCGTGGTGTCCTCTCCGTTCCATCTTTGCTTCTTGTTCTCGCCTTGAGCTTTATCTGTCCCACGGCTTTTGCTGTACCAAGGCTAGGAGATCTGCACAGCTATCAGCTCCCGTCACTGTCTGGCTCCTGAAAATTCCCCCTGTCTGTTCAACAATCATTATTTGCTTTATTGATTTATTAATCAATCTCCAAATACATTGAATCAAGCAAGGCAAGCATATCACTATAATTAATAGCACTCCTAATACAAACATTCCCATCTTAACTAAATTTTTAATCCATCCAGTGATCCTCCAGTCTCCAGAAAGACTGTTAAACCAATCAGCTTCATCTACTATTTTTAATTTGGCTACATTATCTTGTAAAGCATGAATCAACTGTGAATGATCAGAAAAGTTCATACAGCACATTCCATCAAAATCTTCACATCCATGTCCGTGAGCTAAAAGCAAAAAATCAATAGCACCTCGATTCTGCAACATAGCATGCCTAACTGAATCAACATCAGTCAACAACCCTGTTAAAGCAAGCGAAGTAGCATTGGATTGTTGGGCTAACCAGCAACTTAACTTATTCAAAGTAGCTAATGCGTGTGCTGCAGATGCTCCAGGTGCAAAAAAGGAAGCAGCTATAAT
This sequence comes from Machaerirhynchus nigripectus, assembly GCA_013397975.1. NCBI lineage: Eukaryota > Metazoa > Chordata > Aves > Passeriformes > Dicruridae > Machaerirhynchus > Machaerirhynchus nigripectus. The sequence goes on from VZRQ01006662.1 coordinate 19,299, forward strand.
TGCAGGAGGCTTCCAAAATTCTGCATTGGGATCATACCCTTTTTCAAAGGCATGAAAACTTTGTTTTCCTGAAAATAATTACCCCAGTGAGTACGATTTAATATTTGTGTAATACTGGTGGTCAACATCGCTAGCCTAGAAAGGGTACAGGGTCCTCCTGTAGCTTGTGAGGGAATTCCGGGCCATGATCTATCTCCACATACTAAAGATTCCCTGAGGAAGCTTTTGTGGATGGGAATCAGATGGAGCATAGTACACTTTGTGATGTATCATAGCGGTTGTATTACACCATATTGAACTATTAAAGAAAACTGGATTAACAGGATAAATTTTATCTTATGGTATCATTTCCTTGGGAAAATTTGGAATAGTTAAAGTATATGCAGGCATCTGCCTTTAGTGAGCCTAAAATATCTAATTCTTGTGGTTCAAGTGGGAGTATAGGCTGTTTATCATCCCACACATCAAAATTGTCTAAACATGTGGGAAGGGAGGAACTACATTGTGATTTAACAAGGTGACTTTGAATTTCTTGAATAATCAAAGCAGGGGATGTAAGTGGTACAGCAACTAAACATGTGAAAAGGAGCTTGTGGAATAGCCATAGACAAGCATAAGGCAGATTGGTTAAGAGCGTGTGCTAGTGTAAGCCAAACATTACCTTCTGGTAAAGGTGGCAAGGGGCTTCCCCTTGCATGTCCCAGAATGATTAAAAGCACCACTAGAATATTTGGCCAATATAGTAGGCCACTGTTCAGCAAAGACTTCAGGCAAGCTATAGCTATACCTGCACACTAGAGTCTTTATCTGTATATTTGTACGATTATGTCTTAAGGGGTCACAACGTCAACAGTCAGCTCTTCTTTTATGAGATGCACAATACCAAAGGCAACCACAACTTTGACACTCACACAGAGTCCACACTTGATGATCCCCTGTGTGATAAGCCAAGCAGGGAAAGGAAATTAAAAGACCTGCAGAAAGCACACGTTCAAAAGAGGTTACAAACTGGCTGGGGTCTGGGTGTTGCCAGTCTAAAGCAAGAAAACTGTCATCAAAAGGGAAAGAAGTATGGTACCGACCACCTCTGGGTGTATGATCAACAGGTTCCCCGAGGGAGGGGGATCTATCTTTTCTTACTCTGACATCCCTAGGCAACCCAAACCACCGATTCAAGGACATTAATCCTTTTCTGTATTCTGATCAGCTGGTTGTTCGATGAAAGGCCTGATGTTCTTGGCTGGAACCCAACGAGGACCGGTATCTGTGGAAACTACAAGCATAACCCCTTCCCCATGTAATGAGGGGAAATGGACCAATGATTTTCCCACTTTCTGGGTCTTTTACAAGGACTTGTGCTTTTTGCCCTATGTCTAATGACGTTTACTTAGAAGTGGAAAAGTGTTTTATTATAGGGGGAACCTTGCTATCAGCATAGCAATTAAAAAAATTAAAAACACACAGTGCCTTGTGTAGCCTTTCCATAGGTGTACATGCTTGCATTCCCCCTTCTGTTGAGCTAAAAGACGCTTAAGTGTTGAATGAGCACGTTCAATAATTGCTTGTCCTGTGGGGGAGTGAGGGATGCCAGTAATATGAGAGATTCCCCATAGGGTGAAAAAAGAGGAAAGTCGTTGGGAAGTGTAAGCAGGACCATTATCAGTTTTATTCTGCTGGGGAATCCCTAAAGTTGCAAAAGCTGCCAAAAAATGGCAGCAAACATCTTTGGCAGTTTCACCTGTGTGGCATGATGCAAACAATGCACCTGAAAAGGTGTCAATGGATGAGTGAACATATTTGAGGCGACCAAATTCAGGGTAGTGGGTAACATCAGTTTGCCATACCTGGAGGCTTTGTAGGCCGCATGCGTTAATTCCCGGTGAGCCTGTCACAAAATTATGACCCTGACATCAGGGCAAGCAGCAATAATGTCTTTTGCTTGTTGGCGCTTTAAAGCAAATGTGCGACAGAGAGCTGCAGCATTCTGGTGAAAAAACGAATGGCTAAGTTTGGCTTGTGCAAAACGATCGGGAAGTACCTGAGCAGATAAGGTAAGCAAATCAGCCTGTCGATTTCCTTGTGCTATAAAACCAGGTAACATTGTGTGAGAGCGAACATGCATAACAAAATAAGGATACTGTCTGGCATCTAAAAGGAAAATTAATTGTTGTAACCACTGGAAAAGATCAACATTAGAAACTTATCTCAAAATAGCAGCTTCAGCTCTTTCAACAATACTTGCAACATAAGCAGGATCTGTTATCAAATTAAAAGGTGTGGGCCATTTTTGAAAAGCACAAACAACTGCAGCTAATTCCACAATTTGTGGGGATCCAGAAACTACAGTCACATCAGAGGCCCATGTACCAGTGTCAACATCCATCCAAAGTGAAACCAATTTGCGGGATCGTCCAGAGCCATCAGTAAATACTGTAAGAGTTTGTAAAGGAATTTCACTGCTCTTGGGTTTTAAAAGAATATTAAAGTTAGTAGTTAACAATTTATGAGGTGGTGAATGGAGAGTAATCTGACCTGAAAAATCAGCAAGGGCAGTCTGAAAAGGTCCTGATGTCTGCAAAAGCCATTGCAGGTAAACAGCAGTTATGGGTACACTAATTTGTTCAAAATCAAGACCTGCCAACATTTGTAATCTCTGACGTGCCTCAATAATAAGATGTGCAAACATTTCATGTTGAGTAACAATTGTCTTTGTCATCTGATGAGATAAAAAAATCCATTCAGTGATAAGCAAAGGGTCAGCTATATTAGGATCCCATTGGTACAACAAAGCATGTGGCTGCCATCAAGGATTCAAAAGAATCAGTAAAAATGGAAGATCAGGTGCCCATCGTGATGCATGTCTATGGGCAATGGCATCTGCCACCTTTTGCAAGGCCAATTGTGCTTCATGATTCAAATGTCGTGGGGAAGACAAGTCAGGTTCTCTCTTTAATAATGACAAAAGGGGAGCTAGATCTGAGTTTGCAATTCCCAGCAAGGGTCTCACCCAATTATAGCTCCTAGCAATTTTTGTGCTTCATGTAATGCAGAAATTTTGGTTTGAATTTGTAATTGCTGTGGCTGTACGGTTTGGGATCTAATACACCAACCTAAATATTGCCATGGAGGAATCTGCTGAATCTTGTCCTGAGCTATTTGCAATCCTGCACATTTTACAGCTTCTGTGGTAAGGGCCAAGGTTTCCTTCATGTCATCTTGTTTTTCAGCTGCAATGAGAATATCATCCATATAGTGATATAGTAACACATGAGGCTTTGCCTTTCGTACTGGGCTAAGAGCCCGTGCAACAAACCACTGACAAATTGTAGGACTGTTTTTCATCTCTTGGGGTAAAACTACCCAATGTTATCTTTGCAGAGGCTCTTGCACATTTAATCTGGGCACTGAAAAGGCAAATTTCAGTGCATCCTCTGGGCACAGAGGAATTGTAAAAAAGCAGTCTTTTAAATCAATAATTGTCAAGTGCCAGTTTCGAGGAATCGTGGTAGGTGATGGGAGTCCTGGCTGCAGGGCCCCCATATCTTCCATGACTGCATTTATTTTTCTGAGATCTTGAAGCAAATGCCACTTACCACTCCTTTTCTGAATGACAAATACAGGAGAATTCCATGGGCTTGCGGAGGGGACAGTAGGTCCTGCTTGCAATTGTTCTTTAACCAGATTTTTGTGAAGCGCGCAATTTTTCAGTTTGCAGGGGCCACTGAGGGATCCATACCAGTTCGTTAGTTTTCCAGACCAGCTTTAAGGTAGTGCACAAATCAGTGATCCCTACGAAAAATCAGACCAGATTCTAACTCCCATTTGAGAAAGCATGTCACAGCCCCATAATACCATGGGAATTTGCAAAACAAAAGGCTTGATGGTAGCAGTATGTCCCTCAGGACCTACAGTATGAATGAAATCTTTGCTTTGAAAGCTAGAACTACTCCCCCCAATACCAGTGAGTGCTTGGGGAACCGCAGTAAGTGACCACCTAGGGGGCCATTTAGGTTGAGAAATGACCGCAACATCAGCTCCCATATCAATAATGCCTGTGAGTGTGACATGCTGTCCCTGCCAGGATAGTTTACATTTACAAGTGGGCCACTGAACAGTTAACTGCTGAGCCCAAAAGATTTGAGGTGCTCCTGTAGATCCAAAGCTCTCCTCCCCCGTTTGTTTTTGCACTGTGTTAGTAGACATTAGTGCTGCAAAAAATATTAATTGAGCAATTTTAGAACCTTGGGGTACAGTACATGGGGGGAAGGGAGTCCAGACCATGATTTTGATTTCTCCTAAAAAGTCTTCATCAATTACACCTGGAAGTACAAACAGTCCCCTTAAAGTAGTTGAGGAATGCCCCAAAAGCAATGCACTCCGTCCTTGTCCTAAAGGTCCATTAATCCCTGTGGGGATCAGATGGACAGAGGAGTCTATAATAGTTACTGTACAGGCGGTTGCAAGATCCAAGCCAGTGCTACTGGAGGTGGCTGGTTGCAAGGCTGAAATACCCCCACTGCTGCTGGGGGGGTTGGCTGAGGGATTTGTGTCTGAGTGTGGCAATGGCCCGCGCTCCGATATGAGTTCCTGGAAGTGGTTTTTCGTCAATATCACATTTAGAGCAATACTGGTTAGCATAGTGCCTCCCTTTACGACATCGTGAGCAAACTCTGGGCTTTTTGGACTTTGCTCATTTTAAGGCATGGCAATCTTTCTTAAGGTGGCCTGGTTTTCCACAACCAAAACAAGTCTGTCCCGTGGGACTGGGAGCCACCTTAAGGTAGCAGCCATGGCTTCATATTTGTGCTCAACCGTCCCGGTACAATTGCAAGCTTCAACCATTTCTTTAATTGTGGGGTTTTTAAGTGGCCTTAAAACCTTCTNCGTCCCGGTACAATTGCAAGCTTCAACCATTTCTTTAATTGTGGGGTTTTTAAGTGGC
>VZRQ01006664.1:0-14125 GCA_013397975.1 Machaerirhynchus nigripectus
AGCCCCGGCTGATCCTCGTCCCACGCTGGTGGGGTCTGCACGCCCCTCGTCCACCCCCAGGTGATCCCCCGGCCGTCCCAGGACTGATCTCCCTCAGATCGTCCCCACCAGGGGCTGATCTGGTTCCCCCAGAGATGCCCCGGCCCCCCCNGGCCTGGTTCCTCCCAGGAGTCCCTGGCCCCCCCCCCAAGGGACCCCCCCAAGCCTGGATTCCCCCTGGGATCCCCCCGGCCCAGCTTCCCCCCAGGCCTGGGGCCTGCTCTCCCCCCAGGCCTGCGGCCTGTCCCTGAGGGGGATCCCCCTGAGGCCTCTGGCCCTGATCTGCCCTCCAGGGACTCCCCCGATGGAATCCCTGATCAGGATCCCCCAGGCTACCATCCTGCCACCCCCGCACCAAGTTTTGGGTTCCCCTTCCCTAGGTTATCCTTCCCTGTGGAGCCATAAGATCCTTCCTAATGGGGTCTGAGGGGATCCTTCCCCTGGAGCCCCTCATGTTGAAGTACCTTCCTACAGCGTGTTCTCCCTCCTTGGGAGACCCCTGAAGCCCCCCGAGGTGCCCAAATACCCCCTCCTGCCAGCGTCCTTGGATCTGGGGGACTACTCTCTTCCCCAGGCATGTCCCCACCTCTGGGGAGGATTTTGCTAGATCTGTGGTGGACCTTCCTTTGAAACCCCCATTTTGTGGGCGGGGAGTGAACCCCCTTAGAGGAGATCCCTTGGAGCCCTGTTGACTCAGATCCTCTTGGTCCCGGGACCCACCCCAGGGAGCCACCTTGAACCTGTCTCTGGGATTTATTTGGATCCCTCTCAGATCCTACGCCCCACCCTGGGGACAAACCCCTGGACCCTTCTCCCCTGCTTACACACCCCTTTTCTCCTCCCCTCACCAATGTGGGGGTCACGTCACCATTAAGGATCCCCCCTCCCAGAGCTCTTCCCAAACCTCACGGGGATGGGTGGTGGGGCTATTCCAGCACCTCGTTCACCGGGGAGTGGAGAGGATGGACGGATGCCTGGATCGAGCTCCCCCCACTCCTCGTTAGGAGTTGGGGCCCCCCCGTCACGGTGGGGATGCCTAGCAGGGTTCTCCCTTTCCTTGCAGAGCTGTGCGGGAGTGATTTCGGGAAGAGGGTGAGGAGGGAGCCGGCGGGACCGTCCTGGGCACAGGCAGGTGGAGGATGAACGGCGAAGCCGAGTGCCCTGCAGACCTGGAAATGACAGCTCCCAAAAACCAAGGTGAGCCCCCCCGCAGGCCCCCACAGCATGACGGTGCTCCCACGGGAATTCTGCTGTCAGGCTTAAAAATAATATTAAAAAAATCTCTGAGCGCCCCTTTTCTCGGAGGGATGGGGGAGGAGAAGGGATGGAGAAGGAGGAGGGATGGAGGATCCGTGATCCCGACTGCCAGCGGATCGAGGCGGGGGGGCAGCCTGCCTCCCCGAGTTCTGATCTGCCGTGGGGAACACGCACACACGTGTACGAGCACACGGGTTCATGCTCTGGTGCACCAGCAGCCCCTTGGCGCTGGGATGCTCCTTTGGGGGGCTGGTGTTCCGGGGGGATTGGGAAGCGGGGGCTGGCACAGAGGTGCTGCCTTCCCTGCTCACATCTGGGCTGCATTAAAAGCCGAGCCGTTACCTTGGGCCTCTGGCTTCCAGACCCCGGCATGACATCAGAGCTTCAGCTTTTATTGGAGAAGGGGCAGGAAAACAAGGGAAAAAAGAAGGATGTTTATTTAGGGCAGCTCGCCAGGCTCTGCCACTCCACCCCTCAAAAACCCCCTGGGTCCCTCAGACCTCGGGAGCGCCGTCCAGCCCCTCACACCCACGAGGTCCCCCCGATTTTCCTCCTTCCTTGCTGCAGTCGGGGTTGTTGCCTCGAGCGAACCCGGCCGGAGCACGTGTCCTTCTCCGGGACTTTAGATGGATTTAATTACACCGGGGCAGCTTTCCTAATATAGACCCGGCCCGGCCGGTGCCAGGAGAGCCGGGATAAATCGGGCCCAGGGCACAGACAACCCCATTCATCCTGGTGGGTGAATGCCACAATTCCAGCGTTTTTCAGCAAGCCCCCGGCTGAGGAAGGACGAACAGAGGGATGGAGGGCTGAGTGTGGGGGTCCCTGTTGTCCCCACTCCACTGCCAGCGAAGGTTTTGGGATGTTTCCACTGTTTCTTTGTGTATTCCTTTGGGATGTGGTTATTCTGGCTGTCTGCCGGTGGGGGGTTCACGCAGGGCCAAAGGTCTCCAGGTGTTTCTGCATTTGAGGGGGGAAACCGAGGCACTGAGCTTGGTGGGGGCAGGTTTGGGAGGGTGTCTTGTCCCCTTCTCCATCCCCTCTGGATTTTTGTGGCTGTGCTGCTTTTGGTCATTCCTCCTGGTTTCTGCAAGTGAAGTTGGCACCAGCTTCCCAGCCCTGTTCTGCCTCACCGGTCCTTGCCTGGGAGGCCTGGAAAGTGGATGGGAAAAACAGGAAGACAGAATTTGGGGCTGTGTTCTCCCTCCCCCAGCTCTGATCTCCCCCGGCCCTGTAGGGAATGGGGGTTTCCCATCACTTTTCTGTCTTCATGGTGTTTTGGGATGAAGCCAGGAACATGGAGACACACCCCAAGCCACCGGGCTCCCTGCTTTCCAGGGGGGTCATTCTGTCTTCTCCCTCCATATTAATCCCTAATGAGGTCACTGTAGGGACCAGCTGGATCCTAAACTGTTCCTGCCTTGACCCCCAACCAGGCAGGTCCAGGAGGGGAAATGGGATGGGAGGGTCAAGTCCTGGATATGCTCCCTTCACCAGGTCCCATATGTGCTTTAACATCCCTTGCTTGGATTTGGGATTCCGGGGGAGTTGTTCTTCCCCAGACCCCTGCAAGGGCAGGAGGTGGAGGCGGTTTTGCTCGTGTTGAGTCTTGAGTAGAGGGAGGGCTGCAGCTGAAGGAATCTCTGCAGCTGGATGTTTCTGGGAGCTTGGTTTCATTCCTGGAGATGGAGGGAGAGATGCTCCACTCAAATCCATGACCAGCCACACTGTCCCCATCTCTTCAGAGTCCTCTGTGTCCCAGTGTCCCCATCTCTGGGGTGCTCCATGTCCCACAGGCAGCCCCAAGCACCTCAGCCTTCAGCTGGCAGAGACGTGAGGCAGGGAACGCGTGGGGAGCCAGTCCTGCACCGCGGGAATCCCGGGTGCCCACCCCGGGATGAGGCAGCCAGGGCTGCGTGGGCGGGTGGCTCCGGGCTCTGCTCCTCCTCCGGCCCATCCCCAGGGACTTCTCCTTCCGCTCCCAGGCCCTGCTGCGTTCCCCAGGGCCACCCATGTTTGCAGAGCACCCCGGGCTGCGCTCCCCAGCTGGCGTGGAAGCCCGGAGCAGGGAGGAATTCCCCTGGCAAGGAAGCAGCCCCAAGCATGGGCTGGATGAGGCATTCAGGGCTGGGGTATCCTGCCTGCTGCCTGTCCCAGCACGGTGCTGCTGCCTGTCCTGGCCTCGCGGTTGCTCCAGGCTCTCCGGCTTTGCCGCGTGCCCGTCCCACCATTCCAGCAGCTTGTCCCTGTGGGAGCTGGGGATGCTCCTTCCAGCAGCTCGGGGGATGTTGGGGTGACATAAACATCATCCCTGCACTGTCAGGGACCCCTCTGTGAGACGGGGGGGCTGTGCTGGGCTCTGCCCCCCCCGCTCTGTGGTGTGGGAGCTTTGACCTTGGCAGAGGTCACCATGGAGCCGGACCCAGGTGATGGCAAAGCTCTCTGAGGTGCAGGAAAAGCAGTGCTGGGGCTTTCCCATTGCTCTGGACACATCTTTTCCACTTGGAAAGTGGGTTTCCCTGCTTCCTGCTTGGCTGGAGAGCTCGTTGCTCCCGTGTCGCTCCGCAGGGTGTAGGAAATAGCCCTCTGCTCCCGTGCAGCAGAGCCCTCCCTTATCTGATGGTTTTCTGGGATGAGCGAGTCTCTCTGGTTTGCACCGAGTGGAATTTCTAGCTTTGCCCGGATTGTTTTGGCCCATAGAAAGTTGCTCGAGGGTGATGGAAACAGCCACGTCCCTTTGATCTTTAATCTCGAGAGGCAGCATGTGGAGATTACGTGTCCTGGCGTGCGGTCCGGAGCAGCACGCCGGGAGCTGTAGTCCTGGTGTCCCGCCGGGAAGGGAAGGGAAGGGAAGGGAAGGGAAGGGAAGGGAAGGGAAAAGGCTGCCTGCCCCTGGCTGATCCCGTTTCTCGCTGCTCAGACCGCTGGTCGCAGGAGGACATGCTGACCCTCCTGGAGTGCATGAAGAATAACCTGCCCTCCAACGACGGGAGCAAGTTCAAAACCACCGAGTCCCACCTGGATTGGGAAAAAGTGGCTTTCAAGGACTTCTCAGGGGAGATGTGCAAGATGAAGTGGATGGAGATTTCTAATGAGGTAATGGACACTACACTGGGCTTTGTGGGGACTTTGTGACAGGGTCCGAGTGTCCCACTGACATTCCTGGGGTTGTTGGAATTGCCCAGGTTGGGTGCCCAGAGCCCTTGGCCATTGGTGCCGGCACCATCCCGCTTCTGTCAGCATTGTGACCCCCTCAGAGGGGCTGGGATCTGTCCTTTTTGGGGTGGCATTACAAAACCCAGTGGGTTTCTGCCGTGCTGGGGATCTGCCCTGTCCCCTGTTCAAGTCTTTGTCTCTGCGTTCCCGCACAGGTGAGGAAATTCCGGACCCTCACAGAGCTCATTATGGACGCTGAAGAGCACGTGAAGAATCCTTACAAAGGCAAAAAGCTCAAGGTATTGGGCAGGAATTAAGCTCACTCCCTAAGGGGTGACCCCACACTTCCCCAGGATGGGGGGCTGTCACCCCTGTGGCAGCTCAGATCCACGTGGCTCCGCCGTGGGAGCCCCTGCAGGCACCTCACTGCCCGTAATCCCGGTGTCCGGCTGCCCAAGGCTCCGGAGGCCGCGGCGCTGGGCCCGGGCCAAGTCCCGGGTACATTTAATATGGCCGGCTGTGCTGCTGGCAGCCCGCGTCCAAGTTTAGCTCCAGAGGGGCCGGGGAGCTGCCGTCCTATTCCTGGCCTGCCGGGTGCTTCTGACCGGGTGGCCCTGGGGCAGCCGATGCTCATCCCTGGGACTTGGGTTCCGGCCCCTCCTCCTGCCTCAGTGTCCCCTCTCGCTCTGTGCTGACAGCTCTGGATGGCTGGAGGCCGCTCCCAAGGTTCCCAGCCATGGGATACTGTAGTTCCTTGGGGAGCCCGTGTTCCCAGCAGTTTCCCCCTCCTTGCCTGCCATACCCAGATCACCAGCAGGGCTGGATGGAGGCAGGTGCCCCTGGAACTGGGGAGCCGTGGGTTTGGCTGTGCCCCTGTGGTGCTGCCAGCTCCGTGCTCAGTGTCCTCCACTCTGCTGTCTCCCCAGAAACACCCCGACTTCCCCAAGAAGCCCCTGACTCCCTATTTCCGCTTCTTCATGGAGAAGCGAGCCAAATACGCCAAGCTTCACCCCGAAATGAGCAACCTGGATCTCACCAAGATCCTGTCCAAGAAATACAAGGAGCTTCCCGAGAAGAAAAAGGTATTGGGGCGGGTCAGCAAGCCCCTTCCCACCATGTGCCTCTGTGTGCTGGGCTCTGCCCAGCTCTTCCAGTAAAACCAGCAGAGCCCAAGCTCTGCCTGGCGAGGGCTTAATCTGGCTCTCGACGGGAGAAGCCAGGTGTTCTTTAGTCCCGTCAGACCTGTAAGACTTCCTTGGCTTTTCCTGTCCTGGTTCCCAGGATCTGTGGGGTGGAGGCTGGTTGGGTCTGTCCGTTGGTCCGTCTCTTGCCGCTGGACCTGGATGGTGGCTTTGCCCTTGGGTGGGTCCGTGTTCAGCGCTGGGGCTGGGGCACGCGCCCCGCTGTGCCGCCCTGTCCGGGCGAGGGACACAGGGATGGGCTCTGGGAGATGCTGGGAGCAGAGATGTGCCCATCTGGAGATGCCAGAGCCTGGGCAGGCTTTGGGGGGCCCCAACTTTCACTCTGGGGCATCCAGGAGAAGTCCAGGGCACAAAGTCCTGCTGTGCCCTTTCCAGGGCTGCTGGGATGCGCGGAGAGGGGCGATACCCAGCTGCTGCATCCCCAGGCAGGCTGGAAACCCTCAGCAGGACCATTCCCTGGGCTGGGGAGCCCTTGAGTCCCTCTTGGGGTGGTGGGATGCCCAGCCAGGTCGACAGGGCTGTATCTTCCTGCCCATTCCCTGATGCTGACGTCCCTCTCCACCTCTGCGGTGGCTTTGTGTCCCCAGATGAAATACATCCAGGACTTCCAGCGAGAGAAGCAGGAGTTTGAGAGGAACTTGGCAAGGTTCAGGTGAGCAGGCAGTCCCCCTGCCCCCCATATTTCCCCAGGCCCCTCCAGGCAGATCCAGATTCCCCTCCTGTGTATAGCTCACAGGGGAAGCCCTGATGGGCTTTTGGCTTGAAGAGAAGAGGGAATTCAGCAAAAAAAGAGCAAGGAAAAGGTGTCTGGGAGCATCCCTCCTGCTGGGAGACTGGATGAGGACCAGCCGTGCTCTGGGGGTCAGGGTCTGCAAGGTGGGGACAGGAGCCCTGCCACCAGCACTGATAAAAGCTGAAGCGTCCCCCCAGCCACTCCAGACCTTCCCCTGGACGTGGTTGCTGTGATCCAGGTGGATCCTGGCACTCCCAATGACCTGCTGCTGCTTCAGGGTTGCCGCTGAGCCCAGGGATGCCTGTAGCCAATGCTCCCCAAGGAGGGACAAACTTAAATCTCTCCTAAAACCCTCCTGCTCCTTTTGGGGACCCCCCTCAGCACCTGAGCCTGTGGAGGCTCAGCCCTGCAGTGACAGTCACCCCTTAGCAGGCAGGTTTAGGGGTGCTCTCCTTGCCACTGCCACCCCCCTGATGCTCTCCCTTCCCCACCTCCCTGCCTGGTAAAGGGAAGACCACCCGGATCTCATCCAGAACGCCAAGAAATCCGACGTCCCCGAAAAACCCAAGACCCCCCAGCAGCTGTGGTACAACCACGAGAAGAAGATCTACTTGAAAGTGCGTCCAGATGTGAGTACGGTGGGTGGGAGTGAGTGCGAGTGTGAGTGTTGGGGGGTCCCGGACCCCGCTGCTGGGGGACAGGAGGGGAAGGGAGAGAAGCCTTTTAGGGGGTCGGGATGGAGGACACCGCTAGGAGCTCCCGGAGCCTGGACCGAGGTAAGGAGGGGCTCTGCACACCTGGAAGAGGTTCAGGGAACCAGCCCCCACTTTTTTGCCAGGAAGGGGTGACCACAGCCTGAGTCAGGGCAGGAAAGGATTCCAGCACAGACATCCACCTCTGGCCATGCCCCCGCTCCCACGCACCCCCACGGCTCCCAGCCACCCCACGCCGGGTGCCGTCAGGCCCCGCCAGGCCACGCCATTTTTTTGCCATTTTTTTGCCATTATTTTTTAATTCCTCTTTTTTTTTTGGATTTTACCCCTCTGCCCTCACCTCTGGCTTTGGGTTTTCAGGCCACCACGAAGGAGGTGAAAGAGTCGCTGGGCAAGCAGTGGTCTCAACTCTCGGATAAAAAGAGGCTGAAATGGATTCATAAGGCCCTGGAACAGCGGAAGGAGTACGAGGTAGGGAGCAGCCTCACCCGGTCCCCTCCACACTCGTCCCAGCATTCACTCCGAGCCGCTCTGCATCCCGGCCCTGCGTGGCCTCTCCCGATAGCCAGCGTGGGGGTTCAGGCAGGTCCCGGCAGGTCCCTAGTGAGGCTGAGCCCTGCCTCTCCAGCCGTGTGCGGGGCAGGCAGCAGGACCCATGGGTGCAGGATTGGTTAGGGCAATGGTTGGCTTCTCTCTCCTCCTCCTCCTCCGGCCCCGGCAGGCGGGGGTGGCAGCCCCTCTGACCACTCTCTGCTCTCCACAGGAGATCATGCGGGATTACATCCAGAAGCACCCAGAGCTGAACATCAGCGAGGAGGGAATCACCCGCTCCACCCTCACCAAGGCCGAGCGGCAGCTCAAGGACAAGTTCGACGGACGACCCACGAAGCCACCCCCGTGAGTCCTGTCCCTCACGGAGCCGTGGCCTGGCTGCATGCTGGCTCTTGCCAGTGAGGAAACTGGGGCTCTGCCTGCCTGGCTTGGGAAGCCCGGATAACGTTAGGGAGCACAGCCATAGGGGTTTAGATGGGATTTATAGGACAAATTTCTTCACAGTCAGGCTGTCCAGGGCAGAGGTGGAGTCACCACCCCTCGAAGTGTTCAAAAAGTGTGGATGTGGCACTTGAGGTTTCGTGTGGGCTTGGCAGTGTTAGTTACTGGTTGAACTCGGTGATCTTAGAGGGCTTTTCCAGCCTTAGTGATGACATGATTCTGTGATGATCCCATTAAAGCAGTCCTTAAATGTACATTACATACACATTCTGGGCAGAATCTGAGCGAGGTTTACGGTGATACTCTGGGTTTTACGGGGTGATCCAGCCCCCAGCTGCCCTAAAACACAGGCACCTTGCTTTCTGCCTCGTGCAACCCAGCTGGGGGGTTTTGGGGAGGCTTTTAGCACCCAGCCCGCTCCACAGGGGCAGGTTTTCCCTAACGCTGGGTCCCTCCATGGGTTTTTCAGGAATAGCTACTCCCTGTACTGTGCAGAGCTGATGGCCAACATGAAAGACGTGCCCAGCACGGAGCGGATGGTGCTGTGCAGCCAGCAGTGGAAGCTGCTCTCCCAGAAGGAAAAGGACGCCTACCACAAAAAGTGTGACCAGGTGAGTGGCTGAGGATGGGCGGGTGGGGGGAGAGGCAGGCGGGCACCAGTGTTGTGGGAAAGGAGCAGCAGGATGGGAGAGTCTGGGCTACAAATATCCCTGGAAACGAGCCCCCCAGCCTTCCTCAGTCCCTGTGCTTGTCTGCATCACCGATTGTCCCTGAGGTCCTCGGTCACTGTCCTTGATCCTGGCTCCTGTGTGGGACAAACAGATGGTCCAGGTGGAGGATGCTGTTGCCAAGGGAGTGAGGCTGGGTCAGGGGCTGCAGGAGGCCGGGATGGAGTGAGGGATCTCTGTGTAACCACACGTCTCCATCTCCCTCCAGAAAAAGAAAGACTACGAGATCGAGCTGCTCCGCTTCCTGGAGGTGAGTGAAGAGGGGGTGCAGGAGATCCCAGATCTGGGAATGGGGAACTCTGCCCAGGGACTGGGATGGCTTAAATGGGGGGCTGCCCTCTCTGCTCCCCCAGAACACGTCTGGGCCCAGCCATGGGTGCTGTGCAGGTGGTTGCACGTAGCCTTGACCTAATGCCTGACCTAATGCCTGTCCTAATGCCTGACCCAGTGTCTTCCAGTTGGGCACTGGGAGGTGAGGGTGAACCCCCCAGCTGGGAGGGGAGCTGGGGCGAGCAGAGGGCTGGAGCTGGAGCGGAGGGTGTTCGGTGGCTGCGGCTGTGCAGCCTCTCACTTCCTTCCCTCGCCGGGGTGTGGGCGGGGGAGCCACACCGAGGCCACCCCAGCAGCGTCCCCGTCCCCGGGCGGACGTGACGCGGCCCCGGCTGCGGCTGCAGGGGCACAGGGTGGAAAACCCAGGGGTGTGCCCGGATCCAGGCACCTGCCCACCTGCTTTCACTGGGAAACGGCTGAGCCGGGGAGGGGACAGAGCTGGGGCAGGGGGACGCTGCCCAGATAGGGGGTGACAGCATGGGGACCCCCAGGCTGTACACGTGTGCACATCAGGACACCCCAGGGCATTAATCCCCTTCCCCAGTGTCCCTACTCCCCGACTGCCTCAGAGCCTCGTTAGCGCTGGGCTGTCTAACAATGTCTCTCCTCCTGTGCCGCCCAGAGCCTGCCCGAGGAGGAGCAGCAGCGGGTGCTGGGTGAGGAGAAGATGCTGGGCAGCAACCGGAAAGGGGCGACGAGTCCTGCATCCAAAAAATCCTCCCCAGAGACCGGCAAGGTGGGAACGGCACCGGGAGGGATGGGGTGGCACCCGCCGGAGGCTTGGGGTGGGATTGTGCGTCTCAAGGGGCTTTGAGGGCTTCGGTCCCTCCGTGGGCTGGCCCCCCCTCACAGCCCCGTGTCCCCCCTCAGGCCAGCTCGGAGAAGCCCAAGCGGCCGATCTCGGCCATGTTCATCTTCTCGGAGGAGAAGCGGAAGCAGCTGCAGGAGGAGCGGCCGGAGCTGTCGGAGAGCGAGCTGACCCGGCTCCTGGCCCGCATGTGGAACGACCTCTCTGAGAAGAAAAAGGTTGGTGCCATCCCTGTACCCCTCCTCCATCCCCATCTCCACTGCTCCCGTGGGCATCTCAGGCGGTCCAGGGGATGCTCCTGTCCTCGTCCTGCTCCAAGGGGAGCGAACGTCCCCCAGAGCATGGCAGTGAGCTGTCACACAGGTGCCAGTGTTGGCACCGAGGGGCACCACCGGCTGTGCCCCTCCTCTCATCAGCTGGGGGGTCAAAACCCACCAGATGAAGAAACCTCAGAGCGTCAATTTTAAGGCTTTGGTGGTTTTCCTGATGGGGGGAGTCGGGAGATGGGGTTGGGGTTGGTGGGGGGGCTGTCAGTGCTACTGTGGGGACAGTGCTGGGGGAGCTCCAGTGCCCTCCTGGTGTTCGGGGGCTGTGCCCCTGCCATGCCCCCCTCACCCCCTGTGCCCCCTGCCCAGGCCAAGTACAAGGCGCGGGAGGCGGCGATGAAGGCGCAGTCGGAGAAGAAGCACGGCTCGGATAAAGAGGAGCGCGGGAAGCTGCCCGAGTCTCCCAAAACTGCTGAGGAGATCTGGCAACAGAGCGTCATCGGGGACTACCTGGCTCGTTTCAAGGTGAGGAGTGGGCTGGGAAAGGGGCTGGAGGTGGGGTGGTCACTCCCACCAGTGGGAATTCCCATGTGCTTTCTCCCTGGCTCTCACACCTGGGATTGGGCTGGGAGCCGTGGGGAGGACGGGGGGAGCGGTGCCCCAGCAGCAGCACCCCGATGTCCCAGGGGTTTTGGGTGCATCCTGGTGGTTCTGTCCCACAGAACGACCGGGGCAAAGCGCTGAAGGCCATGGAGGCCACTTGGAACAACATGGAAAAGAAGGAGAAGCTGATGTGGATCAAGAAGGCGGCGGAGGATCAGAAGCGATACGAGGTGGGTCCCTGCCCTGTCCTGTCCCTCGCCGTGTCCCTCACCCGGCGCTGCCCCTCTCCCTGACCCTCTCTCTCTCCTGTGGCTCAGAGGGAGCTGAGCGAGATGCGGGCCCCTCCGTGCTCCACCAACTCCACCAAGAAAATGAAGTTCCAGGGAGAGCCGAAGAAACCCCCCATGTGAGTACCTGGGGTCTGGCTGTGCTGGTGGGAAGAGCCTGGAACAAGAGGAGGGAGGGTGGTGGGGACCCCAGTGTGGGCGGACGGGGTTGCGGCCGCCTGGGCTGCGTGTGCCCGCTGTCCCAGCCCGGTCACCGCGCTCTCCCTGTGCAGGAACGGTTACCAGAAGTTCTCCCAGGAGCTCCTGTCCAACGGGGAGCTGAACCACCTCCCGCTGAAGGAGCGGATGGTGGAGATCGGCAGCCGCTGGCAGCGCATCTCCCAGGGCCAGAAGGACCACTACAAAAAACTGGCAGAGGAGCAGCAGAAACAGTACAAGGTGCACCTCGACATCTGGCTCAAGGTGGGTGCTGGACCCCCATGCCTGGTGGGATCCGCTGGTGTTTTGGGATGATGCTTGGCATGGTCTCTGTTCCCACCCCCCCTCTGGAAACCACCATCTCCAGACACTTTTTTGACATTTTGTAACTTAAAAGGATAAAAAGTTATATATATGAGGAGGGTGTGCCCTGTGCTAGGGCTCTTCCCTGCTCCATCCCCCATCTTGTTCCCTGCCCGCCCATCCCTGACTGTGTCCCTGTCCCCACAGAGCCTCTCGCCCCAGGAGCGGGCTGCGTACAAGGAACACGTTTCCAACGTGAGTATCCACGTGGCACTGCTGTGATCCCGGGAGTCTGGGGCTGGGATGGGGAACCTGGGGGCTTGGGACTGGGCCGGGGTCAGCCCTGGGTGAGGCTTGGATGTGCCACGCTGCAGAGGGCCCCTCCAGTGGGGATTTGTCCCCGTGGCAGCTCAGCAGTGGGATTTCCTCTGGGCCGGACACTGGGAAGGAGCTGAGCTCGAGCCCTAAAGGGTTTGGTTTTGTTCCTGCAGAAACGCAAGAGCATAGGGAAGATGCGGGGTCCCAACCCCAAGATGAAGCCAACGATGCAGTCCAAGTCGGTGAGTCACCACAGCCCCATGGGGCCACCCAGGCCCCCTCCCTGGGGAGCGCGTCCAGGGGGACCCACACCCCTTGCCTGAGGCGTCCCTTGTGCTTCCAGCTGCCCGCCCTGTCCTTGAGACCATAAACTTTCCCCAAATCCCTGCTCAAAACCCGTCCAGGTCGGATTTTGACCCCTCTCGGGGACCCTTTTTGATGCAATTCTCAGTATAAATGGGGCAAGGCTCCCACCAAGGTGTGGGTAGGGATCTGCTTGATGGATGGAGGAACCCAAAGTTCGATGGTCAAGGATGGGGTGGGTGCTGCACCCGTGGGTGTGGAGGTCCAGGGACTCACCAAGCCCCTCCTGTCCCGCAGGAGTCAGAGGACGACGACGAGGAGGAAGAGGAGGAAGAGGATGACGATGAAGACGAGGATGACGATGATGACAACGGCGACTCGTCAGAGGAAGGGGGCGACTCCTCGGAGTCCAGCAGCGAGGAGGAGAGCGAGGACGGGGACGAGGTGAGGCCGCGGTGCGGGGAGGGCACGGGGAGGGCACGGGGCCCCCCTCACCCTCCCCCCGGGCTGGGGGGCACCCGCAGCCGGGCTCAGATAGATCCGTGGCGGAGCAGCCCCCGGGAAGCAGGGGACACGGGGAGGAGCAGGGGAACGGGATCCCCCCGGTGTTCCCGGGGAGGGCGCGAGGAGCAGCCGCGGGGCGTAGTCAGGAGCAGCCTCGGGACGTAGAGGTGCGGGGGGGTGTGCAGAGCCCCCAGTGAGCAGAGAAAAATCTCCTGTCTTTTTCCTGGTGGAGATACTGAGTCTGGTCTCGGCTCCGTTTGCGCCAGTGTGAATGCCGAGTAAGTCACCAGAGTCAAAGCTTTACACCGGTGCAACTGAAATCAGAGTATGCTGGATGGCGCTGGGGCCAGAAACCGTGTCCGTGCCTTGTGCTCGCCACCGGACAGGTGAGGTGTTTCCACCCCCTCGCTGGTCTCAGCTCACGCCTCTTCCTTCCCTGGCTTTAGAGGGGGGAAACTGAGGCACGAGGCGGGTCGGGTACCCTCCCTCGGATCGTGTAGCGAGGCAGTGGCAGAGGTGAGGGCAGGACCCCCGAGCGCTGCTCCGGCACGTCCCCCCCGGCACCCCGAGCTGAGCCCTTGCAAACTCACTCCTGGCTCCCGCCCCACGCCCCTCCTCCTCCACCCCCAGACCCCGGGGGCAGCGACGGGAGGGTGGGGGTCGCACCCCGCGCTCTGTGGGGACCCCGGCGGGGAGGGTGAGCAAGGGACAAGGGGGTGACGATGGACTAACCCTGCCCTGACCTTCCCCTCCTCTCTGCCACCCCCCTCCCAGAACGACGAGGATGATGAGGACGAGGATGACAACGACTCGGAGGGCAGCAGCAGCTCGTCCTCCTCCTCGGGGGACTCCTCCGACTCCGACTCCAACTGATCGGCCAAGCTCTTCGTAACGTCGTTTGGTTTCTCGGTTTCGGTCCCGAATCCCCCCTGCAGCCCCTCAAAATCCTTCCTCCTCTTCCTCCTGCCCCCCCGTGGGACCCCCAACGCGGGGAGCGGGGGCTGGGGGGACCCCTCCGCCAAGCTCACACTACGGAGGGGGATCAGGGGCTGCTTCCCCCAGGCTGGGGGGCGAGGAGAGAGCCCCCCACCCCTGCCCCCTGCTTTACTCCCGAGGGGAAGCGATTTTTTTTTTTTTGGAATTTCATTCTTTCCGGGGGGGTGTCTCTCCATCCCTACCCCCATAACCCCCTCGCTACCAGCTCCGGACTTTCTAGAAAGAGAAGAAAAACACACAGGAAAAAAAACCCCAACAACACCCCCCACACCTTTTTTTTTTATTAAAAAACCCAGAAATGGGAAGAAAATCCCTTCCCCGCGCAGCCCCTCCGGCAGCGGGCGCGGAGCACGAGCCGAGGGGCTCAGGACTCAGCCGATGGGACAAT
>VZRQ01006665.1:358-35495 GCA_013397975.1 Machaerirhynchus nigripectus
ACTGCTCCCGTGGCCTCTTTGCCGTCGATTGACTAAAGAAGCTGTCTGGTTCTTGGGTGTGTGGGTGTGTGTGGGTGGGTGTGTGTGGGTGGGTGTGTGTGGGTGTGTGTGGGTGGGTGTGTGTGCAGTAGCCTGCCAAGGGGCTCCTAGCTGGAGATGCTTTTGGGAGGTTACGGCTTAGCACCACCGGACCGCCGCCACCACAAAGTGCTGGCTTCCCAGGGCACTGAGGGAGATGGTATTTGGGTTGATCAGGACTGGTGCATATGATACAGCGATCCTTGTTGCCTGGGGTTGATGTCCATCTGCTCTCCATGCTGAATGCAGGTGTGTTTCACACGCACAAAGGATAGAAATTCCCTATCACAGCGCTGGGGTGCTGCTGGGACTGTCTGGCCAGGGGAGCATCGCTGAGCACTGGGGTTCCCAGAGACACGAGCAGGTTCAAAGCAGGACAGGTCGGGTTGGAACACGGTGTGTGAACAGAAAACAGTGGGACCATTGTAGGCGGGCACCAGAGGTCAGGCTTTCTCTCCTCCAGCTGGCAAGGAGCTAACTAAAATTTAGCCAGAAAAATAAAATCTTCCAGATTTCCAGGAAAAACATCTCACATGGGGAGTTTATTATTTTTTACTTCATTTTCCTGACATAACCAGGACCTCAGGATGAGAGATGTGGAAGAGTTCATCCAGCATTAATCTGTTTTTAAACTAAGGGTTGAATAGTGTGCAATAAATACTTTGACATGTTCATGGGCATTATAAGGAGCAATAAGAATTAAACAAAATAATACCTGCTGGGTGCTTAATTGACCAGGTTTCACTCTGAGCCATAACTGAGGCTGGAGTTCTTTGGGAAAAAGAGTTGTGATTATGTAATAAAAGATTATTACAGCTCAAGCACAAGGGAATGGATTAGTTTGCAGAGATACCAAATGCCAGAACGAAGATTATTTTTGCACCTGTAGCATCTGGTCCTGTGAGAAAGTAAATTAGAATAAATAGCCCCCTGTTCGTGTACAATGACTTTCTTATATTCTTATGAAATATTTTTAATCTGCACTTGTGGAATTCTTCCTCCCACATGAGAGATAATTTTTACATAGAGCATCTGCCAGTCATTTATGCATCCAGGCCCACGGAATGCACATGAAAAGAATGTCACAAGGAATTGGACCTCTAGGATTGCAGTGAGACATCTTAGACACATCCTTCAAGACACCATCTTCTCAACATCAGGGTCATCCAGAAATGGATCTCTTGCTGGACAGCAACAAAAACCCTCGAACTCTTTTACTGTCTAGGCAGAGTTAGATCAGGCTCACAGTCACACCTCCTCTTGTGTGAGGGCTACAGGGAATTGCAGGTTGGCTCACGTTTGTCTGCAGTTGGACAGTGTGGCCCAGGGTGAGGCAGTGTTCTTCAGAGTCGATTCTCTTGCCCTCAGGCCAGTATTCCAGTACAGCTGAAATGAGAGTTCTTGGGTGTCAGCAAGAACTCAGAGTACTCAGCCCCCTTTGTTCTTGAACTTATTTTCTTTTAGCAGGAGAATATGCAGACCCTTCTTATCCCAGC
Source organism: Machaerirhynchus nigripectus (assembly GCA_013397975.1). Taxonomy (NCBI): domain Eukaryota; kingdom Metazoa; phylum Chordata; class Aves; order Passeriformes; family Dicruridae; genus Machaerirhynchus; species Machaerirhynchus nigripectus. Next base: position 1,933 of record VZRQ01006665.1, read on the forward strand.
TCTGCAGAATGATTAGCTGCACTGTAAACAAAGGATTTGCAACCAGGCATTATTTTCTATTCCATTTTAATGTGACTGTGGCCTTAGAGTACACAATTTAAGTTTTAATTGCTTATTAAGAGTAGCCATTGCAATTATATAATTCCATGAAGGAAAGGGAAAACAAATTACTTGCAACTAATCTATGTTCCATTTCAGCACCCAGAAAAGGAAGAGTTCCCAGCAGTGGGAGGGAGGAGGGTTAAACTGGTGAAACACACCTCATTTTTTCCCTCAAATGTCAATAACAGCTTATTCAAATTTATTTTCTAGATTTCCAGGGCATTAGAAGTTTTTGCACCCACAGACAATAGTGTGGTTGTTGGATGTGGAAAACTGTAATAGAAAGAGATGGAAGCTACAGTCTGCAATTATGTAGTAGAAAAACAGTCCAGAAGTGTGTTGAAGTCTCCTTTTCTCCTAGGAATAATATCATGGTGAAAGTTGTTTTGTAGCATTGATGTGACACTGCTGTCTTAGAAAACAGGTTTTAGTAGGTTTTATATTTAGTACTTTGTTAGAGAAGCCAACTGTGTTGTTCTCCCTATAAAAAGTTAGAGATGTTTTAAAAATACCTTTCCATAAACAAGGTATGAGAACTAACCTGAAGAAAAGTGGTATTCTATGTACTAACAAGTTTCAGTCAATACTTTCATAAAACTCTGTCATGGAAATTGTCTTTTCACAGTGTTTGCAAAGAAAGGTGGATACAAAATGAACTGGATCACCTTTAAGGTTTCCAGAGGAAAAAACAGTTGATCTAAAGAGTTGGCCCTTGGTCAAGGACGAAGTCCAAAAGGTGTCACTGATACGATGCTGGGATCTGTTAGGAAATAGTCATTTGGGTTTTCTATAAAAAAATACTTTCTTTATGCTGACTTACAGCCAGCCTACAGAAACACTTGCCTTTCTAAAACACTCTGTGCATTCCTACGTAGCGTGGGGGTCCAGAGCTAAGGACAGAGGCAGTGGGGCCATGCAAGTATGCAGAGCTTAAAACAGGCTGCAAGTGAGATGTGCTGTTTAAAGCACGATGCAGAATCTGTTATGGGAGCGGAGTATTTTATTCACACCGTGATTCTCTGAGGTTTTGGTACCCAGGGTTTGACAGTACCTGGGGCTAAGGTGAGTTTTACAAGCCATGAGTAAGGTAAAGTACAAGGAAGGTGTTTCTGTACGTTCTCAGTTCGTTGTGTGTGGTGTGGAACAGGACCTTGCCTCCAGTAACACACAGAAAACTGTCCTTGAGCTCCAGTCAGTCAGCATCATTGCTGCCAGCAGTGTTTTATTAAGATACATACCTTTGATCATTGTGCTAACAGAGTTTGATGCTGCTCAGCCTGAAGAGCTGCCTGCTGCATAACTCTGCTTTTACAGTGCCATGAATCCTTTGTCTTCAGTGGAGCTACATGTTTTAAAATGAATACTAATAGACATCTGAATTAACGCCTGTATTTTCCCCTTCAGAATGATACATGAGACGGGCATTTCATTCACTTCATTTAGTCATGTATTAATATTGAAAATCCTTAGAATAAAAGACTTCCTGGAGAACTGGAATGATGATTTGTGTTTCTAGTCTGCCCTGCCAAACAACAGAAGTTAGAAAAAGTGAAGAAACTTGTAATGTCATGATTTCTTTCAGTGCAACTTGGTGGTGTACTTTGAAATTACATCTTGAGTTTTAATCTCAGTAATATTTGAGTGGTGAAGGTTATTATTAATAATTGACCTTAAGTACCTTCAATGAGCTGCTCAATTTCTAATCTGAATTTATGGAGTCTTTATTAATGCTGTGCTGTAGTGATGAAAAGAAAAAAAAGCATATGCTTCTGATCCTAATAAACCTTTTTTTCTGCACAGAAAAATATGTTTTTTAAGTAAGATTCAGTTCTTATTTAAATGATAAAATAAAGATGAGGCATTTTATGGGCATTGCATTTACATAGTTGTTTCACATTATTGTTTTTACTTAAATTAGCCTTCTGTCACCACCCACTTACCAGTTAGAGTGGTATTTTTGAAGGGAGATGTTCTCTGCGGTTTTTTAATTAAAATCAAGGAAAGAAGAATGTCCTTTTTTGGTTTATTGTTTTGGTTACTTTTTATGTGTTTTAATAAAAGATGTAGCTGCACAAATAGGAAACGTTGGACACAATATTGCACCAATATAGGTGCAGTTTAGACCATCTAAAATGCAAATGATGAGTACAGTTGTGCTGATCCTGTAGAGTTATTCCCTGGAATGTCTTCAATTATTAATTTCTAGTGGCTTAGAGTGGTGTTAAAGCATTACCCCTGGACTGCACTGGTGCTCCAAGCCTCAGTTCTCCAGCATTAAAATAAGGGTAATAACTCCTTCCTTTTGCCCTTTTGTTTTCTCTTTGGTATAAAGCTTAAATTTGGGGTCTGAGTCTCTCTGCCCTGTGTTTGCTTGTTCAGTGGGGTGGAATCCTTGGGTGCTACTGTTACACTCCCCACATGCAGAAATCTCCCACTTATTATCTTGTTATCTTGTTATCTGTTGGAGTCCAAGGCATGNTTGGGTTTACTGTTCATTGTTAGCAAGGTGATTCCCTTCAGTGTGTTTCTAATAAACCCCTTTAGACATTTTTTCATGACTGTTCTGCTCATTGTGAAGATCTCTTTCCCATACCTACTACATTGGGCTTTTATTTGAGTTCAAGCGTATATTAGCTGACAAGACTTAAGAATTTTGTGTGTAAATCAACCTGCCATTGCTCAGCTGAGTTCATTGTCTCCTGAATGATTCCACCTCTTTCCCCTTCCCCAGCATTTGTGCCCTGGGAAATGGATGGCATTTTCTCAGGGGAATATTTAATGGTGTTAACTTTCAGAACCAGAGAAATGAAAGATGCTTAGAGCTCTCACCATAAAAAGTACACAAAGATGGATTTGTCCTTAGCATGCAGACAGTCCTTAGACTGTCACATATGCAAGTTCATAGACAGTGATTTCTGACCTAACTTTGCACTCACTCCTGATTTCTAGCAGGCAGATCATCAGTGAAATATGTAAAGATACAGAAAGAGTAGCTGCATAAAAAAATAAAATGAATGCTAGTAGCTTGAAATGAAAATGATTTGTTTATGCTCTTGCACAGTAAAATATGTTTTAATTTTTTCAGCTGCATTGCTGCAGTGATTTGAAAGCCAGATCAAGTTTACCAGGGGCATTATTATAAAACTGGAATTAAAGCTCAGCCTGCTCAATTTATCTGTATCATAAAGCAGTCAAAAATGCTGATGGCAGTTGAACTATTGACAGTTTATCAAGTTTTATGGACTAATGGAATGTAGATCACCAGTACTTGTGTTAATGATGATTTTATAGCACTGTTTTTAAACAAAGGCAATGATTAAAGAATGTTGGTTAAACAACATGCCTGATAGGTCTCTAGAAAATACCACTAACTTCTTTTTTTGTTCCTTTTTAGTTGAATTCAGAAGCCCTAAGAGTTGCAGTTTACTTATTGAAGGAGAGCATGTCAATAACCATAAACTGCAGAATAGCTAATAAACATGCGTGGATACTTTTAATTAATTCTTGATTGCAAAGTGTCAGAGTAGCAGAGTGTGTGTGGCCGCTCGCTTTGCCTCTCTTTGCCCTCTTCCATGTGCCTGTGCCTGCTCCCAGGTACAAACTATAGCACAGCAACCACACTGATCTGGTCTGAACTGGAAAGTTCATTATTTTGCAGTCAGATGTCACTGATTTGGCATTTTTTAGAATATGTGGAGTGTATCTAAATGGGATACCCAGAAGGATTTATTTGGCTGGTTTTGGTCAGTCATCCTAAAAGATGTCTCGCTTTTCAGAAGTGGCTCAGGTGGGAGATCTGCATTATCAATGTGTCCTGAACTGGAATGGCCATTTGGTGCTGAGAAGACAAAGGTTTTCCCATAGCTCTCCAGATAAGGCCCCTCATGCAAGGACAGGTGAACAGGGAGAGGTTCCTGGGCAGGCTGTGGAATCTCTTCCCAGGGACAAAGGTCCAGCGTCAGGGACTGGGTGTGAGCTGGAGCCTGGTGTGCTCATCATATCACAGCAGTCACAGGACTGCCAAGGGTTTGGTTCCTGACAGAAGTGATCAGAAATAGGACACCCAGCAGGTGAGGGTCCACCTGAAACCCACATTTTGTTACTAAAAGCTAGAAACTACAGGGATTTGCAAAACCCATATGAATAAGATGAAACATGAGACTTGTCTTGGTTGCTGTCTGAAATGGGCACAGTAGGGCTGAATCACTGAAACCCTTTCTTCTGGCTGTTACCTTATGTCTGACAGGGCTGAGTAGAGCATTATTTCATTTCTTTTACGTGTGAGCTTGCTAATAGTTTATAAGAATCAGGTCTTGTCATTTTACTGGCATGAGGGAATTTGTTAGGACCTTTAGACCTCTCAGCTGTGGTTTCTATTATACCCTTCTTTTCTTGGCTAGGGAGGAAACACACCTTGGCATTGAGAGAAATTATTTTTATGCAGGAGTAGTTCTTGTAAAATTAATCTGAGTTTAATATAAGGATAAGCAGATAGTTCATCAAATAGCATATTTGTCGGGGCAAACCTGGCTTGACTTAGGGAATTTTCTTTAATTTATTGGCAACTAACACAAACTTAATTAGTGATCCATACGCTGAAAAAAAAGCCAAGCAATTTATTCCCTAAAGAAACACTTTCCCTCCCCTCTCCCCAGACTCGGGTTCCGCCCACCACATTTTCACCCTCTTTCCTACTGCTGTTCCTGCAGGTGTTTTCCCCCTTCCCTCCAAACTGGAGGGCTGCTGGTAGGTGCTGGGAGGTGAAGTCACCTCTTCTCCCCGAGAACAAACCCACACGAGCCAAGTGCTCCAGCTCTGAGCATCCCGAGGGCTCTGCAGAACTTGCCTCTCCATCAGGTGCTGGCATTTGTGGGCTGTAGTGAATTGGAGTACCAGAGCACACACCAGATCTGCTCAGCTCAACCTGGCTGCCCATGTGAGAATATGAAATGGTTTTCTTTACCACGTCGGCAGCTACCTCAGGTTTCTCAGTAGTTCATCTGATGGCATCTTCTCTGGGGTGCAGCCTTACTGCACCCTGGGGTGCAGCATTTACTGCTGCTCATCATTCATCTTCTGAGGCCAGCTAGAGCGTGTTGCCAGGGCAGAAGGAGCTTCTGCATCTCATTCACTGCTCTAATTGGTGCTGCTGCAAGGATAGGAGTACAGTGGAAAGAAAAAGGTGAGAAAGATGTTTTAAGTGAAATTAACTGCTATTGTACTGAAACGGCCTGGTGTTATGAAACCACCCTGTCTCCTTTCTTCTGACAGTAGGTACATCTCTCTGTAACTTCAGAAAATGTGGAATAGCTTTCTTCCAATGTTTTAAATCCTTTGAGATAAATAATAGAAGGGATCAACTTGTAGCTTTAAGTTACCTAAAAAACAGGCTATTAATTTAAAGGTACATTAAATGGCAGCATCCAGCAAGGGAAGAGATGCCCTCTTCTCACAGCATATGCATTCTGGATATTTACTTCATTCTGTGTTTGCTTTTAGGTTCCTATCCATCATCTGTATAAATCACAGGTCTGAGAACTGAACCTATGAGGCAAGTTTAATGTTTTCTTTTTTTCTGTGTTGTTTACAGTAGAGGAAGGAGATGAAAAATCAAGTAGAAAATTCAGGCAGCCACAAGTAAGCAAAATTCCTGATCCTTCAAAGACAGAGGGTTTTTTACTGACTTCAAAGCGTGCTGTGTCAGACTGATGTTCAGCATGAGACACAAGTCTCACAGTTGATGATACTCCTTAAAGATTTCCTTGTGCAAATACCTGAAGATTAGGCCTGAGCTAACATGTGATATTTTGTCATTAGTTTAGCTTGAAATAAGTGAAGAGTCAGTCCTGTAAAAGTCGTTATGTACCTAAGCCCATCACTGAGACTTCCAAACACCACATTTTGGTGATGCATAAGCTGTGAAGTCTCCAGCTTTTTACCAGGTCCCTGGATGGGTTGGTGGCCGCTTCCTGTCAGAAAGAGAGGTGCCTAAATCAGTGTTGTCAGCTCCGTTGGTACCTGCTGGGATACCTAAAGCTTGACCTTCTTAGACCCAGCAGTAACTCACAGTGTCTGGCTGTGAGTCCAGAGAGAAGGCTGTAAGGGGGTTGCACTCGAGTGTTTAGAAGACACTTCCCCTTTTTGTCTGTTTTTAATCGGTTTGTCTCTGTTTTTAACTGGTGTATGCATACATACATTCCGAATATGTTCTAAGCCTGTCTGCATATGAAACCTGAAAAGATCTCATTTGTTTTGTTATCTGTACAGTAAGAGTTTTAAGGACTGGTTGTGGAGAGGGCATTAGAAACCAGGAGGTGGATGAATTTTCTCAGGCTGTCCTGGATGTCTTTCTTTTGTTAAAGGAAGCTGACTGTTTGAAATACTCAGTGAAATTTTGCAAAGACAGAGTGGTACATGGGTTTCTGTCCTTAAAGGAGTGTCTTCCAGGCCTTCCTGGGTTCTTGCAGGCAGGGGGTTGCTGCTGTGTGGATTCCAAGTTGCACAGCTCAAGCTGTTTGCCTGTAACTCAATAATATTCCCTCACCTTTCATTCCCACCTCAAGCCTTGGATGTTGGTTTAGATTATGCATTGAGTGACTGCACAAGTTGGTGTTTTAGGAGTTCAGGTTTTTCATGCTGTACTGCATTTTTATGCTTTTCTAAGTTTTTTGCCTGTAGTGTGATCTTTGGCCATGAGTCGGTGAAATGTAGATAACTCAAGACAGTATATGACTTCTGAGTTAACAGAAGGTGCTTGTGGTTTATTGATGTCATTCCTATAAGGTACTGAAGGGCAGTTTCTTACGGATTTAGTTATGTTGTGTAAGTATTTATCCAGCAGTTAATTCCAACAAGTTCAAATCTATCCTCACACCTGTCTGATGATAGCTAGTTGCTAAAAATACCTAGCAATAAACCTCTGCTAAGCAGTAGCATTGCTAAGCGATAGAAGTGAGAATGGTAAAGGCAAGTTAAAAAAAAGGGAACCAAGGAAAAAAGAATAAAAGATAAAAAAGCCCCTGGGAGTGATGGAGGTGTATTTATTGCAATTAACGGCGTGGTGTTTGTACATTGATTACGGTGTCACGTTGCACGGATCAGGCACATCTCAGAAGTCACGTGTGTCAGTACAGGGGTTTTGAGGGTTCTTTTTAAAGTGCTAAGGAATGAGACTAGGAAGGTTCCTAAGAACAGTGAAAAAGTATCTGCCTACCTACTTAGCTGAGCTGCAAAGTTAAAACACCCAGCTTAGAGCTGCTATTGGTGCAAAACTGGGTTTTCCTAAGTGTTACCTGTGCACACCTACTGTGAGACACCAGTGCCTCTTCCAGCATTTTGTTCTTGGCTGGGATTTAACTGTCTGTGATCAGACAAAAAGTGCTGACTTGTTACTGTTTCCTACATCCAAAATGCTGTTGATGAGAGAGGAGACATCTCCCCTGGTGGGATTTTGATTAGTTTGGAGAAAGGCAGGTTGTACTCCTGGTTAATTTCAGTGTTAAAAGTAATAAATCAAGAATTTCCAAATACCCCAGAAAATGAGCTGTGAAGTTTGCAAGGCACAAGTGTTTTCTGAATGCCTTTGTGTTTATGAAGGTGCTTCTTGTGGGGAGGAAATGCCTCAAGAATGTTAATATCCTTATGCTGTTGTTAATGCAAGTAGTCTCTCTCTCTTCTTTTTCTTTCTCAGTCTCTTTTTGTCTCGGGCTGTGAAGTTTTATTAAGCACTGAATTATATTTTCTAAAGATTTTGCTAGTGCCATGGGTGCCAAGAGAGTTTCTGTGTCATTGCCTCCGACAGTTTAATCAATGTAATAGTACTTTCTGGGGTCTTCCAAATGTGTAACTGAGGTGAATTTATTCCAAGTGCGTTTTGATTCATATCATTCATCCTTACCTGAGTGATTTGTTTCAAAAGTGGGGATGCAGGTAGAGAAAGGATAAATAAAATCACAGCATTTTTTTTTTTACTTACAGATTTTAGAGAGTTGTACTGGAACGGGGGGAGGGTGTTGGGGTGTCTTTGTGAAGGGAAGGAGAAGAAGGTGCAGAGAGGTGAGGTGGCCTTGCTCCGTGTCACAGAACGAGTCCCCCTCGGAGCCCGCAGCACTGCTGAGCTCCGCTGGGGAGGCAGCGTTGCTGTCAGTGCCCCAGAATCGTACAGCTGGGACAGGCAATGCTCCTATTGACACGTCCTGCTCTGTCCCAAAACAAGCAATTGTGCTTACAGAGCAGGCCTTTGCTCTGCCCAAACAACACATTCCGATTCCTCCGTGACCTGCTGAACTGTGGAGTAGTAATTCGGTTAGATTTGTGCTCACTCGTTCTGTGTTGAAGAAAGGTGGAAAAACTAGGGAATGGTGAGTGAATTGCAGGGGCTGGTTCTGACCATAGTCTAATGACAGGAAGCAGAAAGTCTGACTGTTACAGTAAATTATTCAAATACCTGCTGAAGGCTTTAAAAAATGTATGCCCCTCTCAAGGTTTGTTACAACAGATAATATGCCAAATAATTTCTGTACTGTGCATCCTTGGAAAACAAGTTCTGGCTCATAAAATCTCCTATGCAGGGCAAGCCAATTTTGGTTGAGGAAGAGTAATTTATCTTACTGTGGCTGCAGTAGACCAAATATCCATGCTAATGTATGCATACATACATTCCAGCAGCCAGAGAGGATGGTATTACTGATTAACTTGGCGGTGTCATCTGAAGAAACAGATGAAGCTGACTTGCTGGGAGCATCATTCTTTTGGAATCTCCCCACCCTTCATAAAAGTAAATAAAGCTTGTATTGTGGAAGTGCCTTGCTGGCTGTACAGTATATATGGCCTTTGTATGATTGATGGACAGATGGATTCTGTACTATATGTTTCCATGGCTATAGTAATGTGAAATTCCCTATACTCAGCATTTATTCCATGTGCATTCTTCTTTCATTTTTATTTCACACAGTAATATTCCAGGAAGGAAACTGCTCTCCCACTTCTTATTAATCAAATATTCTTGCCTTTCTAGACTTCCAAATTTTAGTTATTTTCAGGAATAACTATTTTTATTTCCGTTTTTAAATTCAAGCAGTTTGTGTGCTGGTGGCCTTCCACCTTTTCAGAACGTTGTGTTTGCTAAATGACCGTCAGCGGACATAAAATCAGCACTGACATTGATGAAATACTGTCAGTAGACACAATGCAGGATTAATTAGAAAGTTTGGCTTATAGAAAATCACTTTGTATACTCTGCCTGCCTGCATTATCATTCTTAATGAGAATTACATAGGGCTGCTAGCAAACACTTACCACTTGGAGGTGACTTACACTGCCACACTCTTTTCTATATATGAGTTATCATTTCTGCATATAAAATTAAGTAAGTAATGTTCCCAAACTTGGGAAGTTTGACCATGGGAAAAGACAGCTGCCAAACACAGTTAGTGCCTGCTCTTGTGTCTCAGTGCCAAACATAGTTACACTGTTAGAATGAGCAGGAAAAGCCAGAAAAGAGGCAAATCCTCCTCCAGCTGCAGTGTTTGAGTCCAGGTTGTACCTCTTTATCAGATCTGCTGTGGCTTACATAGCAGGTTGCGGGTGTGATGTGGAAGTTGTTGTGCAACGTGTGCAACCTGTGCTGAGTTTAGATAAAGCTGTTGTCAACAAGTTGTGAAAAAACCCCTGAGCCTTCAGTCTGAATCTCTCTCTTTGAGGAGCACTGAAATTCATGATAATCTTAAGTCTTTAGAAGTGGTGTGTGAGGGGAAGGGAAAGCAATGGGACTTACTTTTTGTTTATTCTCCTCAAGATCAGAATCTATAATTAATTAGTCGTAGTAAAATAAAGGTAGAAAAATTCCCTGGAGCTTTCTGACAAGACTTGTACCAATGAGACTCTCAGAACAGTAAAACATAGGAGAGCGAGAACTTTAGGGAAAAGAAAGGATTGTTCAAAAGCAAATCCCTGACGTTGTGGGGGAGAAGGAGAGTCAGTATAAATCAAATTGGGGAAAAGGAGGTGAGGATGGTAGGTGATGCCTGCTCCCACACCTCACATTCCCAGAGAAACAGGCCTGGCTGTGCTAGAGCAGAGAGAATTTGTTCATCCAGCTTCTGGCTCTGCATGTTCCTTTGGGATAACATGAACAGGACTGATTTTAATAGTTTAAAAGGTGATGTTTTAGGAGGATAATATAGATAGAGACCAGTGCTTATTTTGTAGTACTTTCATTTTCCTGCAGGTTTGCAAAGTCAGAGCAGTACTTCACTGTGCTCCCTACACAGCACTCAGGTTTCAGCCTGAACTGTTCCTGGGGGAATGGAGCTTATTGATGCCAGGCTTTCAGTGGTGTAAACAAATCACACAGAAACATTTGTTACACGTCCAGGAAATACGGCACATGCTATTACAGCCTAATTTAAAAGGAGATATTAATAACTAAAAACTGCCCGTCATAATTTATTCCAGAGCTTAATGGAGGATAAATGGTTTGTATCAGAGATCTGACTCCCATTTTGCTGTCAGTTTGTATATGCAGCAATTCAGCCTCGGGTGAGAGTGAGTTTGTGGGGTGGAGAAGGGGACAGTAATTTGAGTTTTAAAAAACATTTTATGTAATTTAAGATCTCTAGTTAGAGCAAACTGAGTTCAAATAGATTTACAATCTGAAAATAATCTCTCACAGCAGGAACCTAATTTCAGTAATATAATAGAGAATTTTTATTGTACTCCTTGGGGCAAATTAAATGCGTATTTGTGCTTAAATATATATTTAATTTCATTGGACAGAGTCCTACCACCATTAGTGGTTCCACATGGAGTCTGCCAAGATGCATCACAATCTGATTCTTTATAAACACTTGGAGTAGCACCAGTGCAGGGTGCCTCAGCCCAGTCTGCCTTCCATCCCCAGGGCCAGCTCTGCTTCCCAAAGGTGGCCCTTGGGCATGGCTTTCCAGGATTTCTGCAAGACAGTGCTGTGGATTTTCCTTATCTCAGTGGCAAGGGAAACTTCACTCTGTTCCAGGGGGTCCTCCTGCCTCTGGCATTGCATCCTGCAGCCAGCTCATCCCTTCTGCAACTGGGCCTTTTTGCCTTCCTTGCCAGGTAATTTCTTTGGTCACCCGTTAGCACTGCTGAGCACTTACTGTTTGAATTTCCCCTTCAGGTACTTCTGCAGTGACCTTAGCCTGTTCATGTATGAAGTCTCCTGAAGTATCTGAAGTGAAAGAGGAAAAAGAAATAAAGCTAGTATGCTGAACCCTAAGATAACCATTTAGCTCAGGACTTGAGGCTTATGCCCTTTCTATGCTTTCTGTAGTTGGTGATGTTGACACTTTTTGTCAATGCTTCGTTTATTATTGTGAGGTTTAAGTTATATCTGGACACATGCATCTGTGGTGTCTTGGGGAAGGAGGAGATTGGTTTGGTTTTACTTGGGGTAAGCCTTTCATCAGGCTGCTTTTGTTTGAATCTGCCTTTGCTCTGTTTTTATGCTTGTAGCAAGATACTTAGATACTTGGGAATCTTTATAGAAGACCTAGTTTGCTTTGAAACTGTAAATTGTGACCTGTTGTATATAGAAGTCTAAGGTGTGTCTGCTACAAGCCTGTTTGCACAAGTTAGGTGTTACAGAGCTGTCACTCCGAGAAGCTATCAGTGATACATAGGGGGTCTCCAAAGTCACTGTGACATCACTGATTATTACTGCAAATGGGTCATTTTCATAGAAATTGGGACAGCAGGGACAGGGGTCCAGGAAAAGGAGGAGAGAGAGGGATTATCAGTTGCATGTCTGAAAAGTAAAATGTCTGTCTTCCTTTGGAACTGTCTGCTCAGATCTTGGAAACCAGTTGGGTATTTTTTCCTGGTTTTTCTGCTCTTTTACATCATAACATGCTTCCTTGAAATCAGCCATATCATCTCGTTGTGATTAGCTGTGGTAGGTTCAGTTATGGCTCCTGGAGTTGCTTTCAAGTCAATGCAGAGCTGACGGTAACATCTGGAATATGAGGGGAAAAATGGCAACACTGGGAAGATCTCTGCAGTACCAGCCTGTGTACACGGTATGTGACATGAGGAGTGACAAGGAATGTGTTTCTGAGCTCCTGAGCCATTTGCAGCTTTTAAGATCTAAATATTTAAATACTGATAGCCACACAAGAATACAGGTTTCCATTCAGTCACGTAAGATGCACAAATGCATTGTGGCCAAAAGCCAGCATGAAGCTGCTTGGGCAGGTTTACAGCTCAAAGATGGAAACTTTCCGAGTGTTAGGGCAAAATCCAGGAGGCAGCTGAGCCCCACACAGCTGCTTGGTCACTTGCCCCCAGTGGGATGGGGGTGGAAGTGGAAGGGCAGAAGGGAGAAAACTTCCGGGATGATAAAGTCATTTTAACAGATAAAGCAAAAGCCAAGCACACAAGGAAAGCAGAACAAGGAATTAATTCCCCACTTCCCATGATTGGGCAGGTGTTCATCCATCCCCAGGAGAGCAGGGCCCCATCACATGTCACAGTGACATGGAGAGACAAACAGCATCTCTCGGAATGTCCCTTCCTTCTTCTTCCCCGAGCTTTACGTGCTGAGCATGGCCCCACATGGTCTGGGACAGCCCTTGGGTCCCTTGGGGTCAGCTGTCCCACCATGGCCCATCCCAACTCCTTGTGCCCCCCCAGCCCCTCGCTGGTGGGGTGAGGGCCAGAAGGGGCTGTGGCTCTGTGTAAGCTCTGCTCAGCAACAACCTAAACATCCCTGTGTTACCAACACTGATTCCAGCACAAATCCAAAATATAGCACTGGACAAGCTGCTCAGCAGAAAATTAGCTCTATTGCAGCTGAAACTGGTGCACCGGGAAAGAAGAGCCAGGAGCTAGGGTGAGTTACTGGTTCAGGGGAAACATGCAGCAGGAAATTTTACTCACCAAGTCCCTGCTGAGTCTCTTTGGATCTGCTTGTTGAAAATACCAGTACAATACATTCTCAAGGTGCAGGTTCCAAATCAGTGCAGAAGACAAGTCTGTGTTTCCTGGTGATCTCAAGCCATTCTCATCTTATCCTAGATCTTCTTTCTCCTCATAAATCCCCAACTGCTCTTTGTTAAAAGGGCACTCCTTCAGACTGTGTTGCTCAGCACTTACAGCATGTGCTGTCTTGACTGCAGGAGGGTGTTGTCAGAACACTCTTCCTATAATTATCAGAAAGACTAGCAACCTCAGAGGATGTCCTGAAAAATTTTCACTTTTAATGGCTGTGTATTACCAGCCTGTGCCTGCTTGCATGTTCTGATTAAACATGGCATCTTAAGGCTCCCTCTGTTCAAGTTCTGATAGGAATTATTGCCTCTGAGGGTATACTGATTTTTTCTTCAGCTATCCTAACAAATTCAGTAGTGTCAGCTTTTGTTACAGAAAGAAACCAAGCAGTGTGAGCAGCATGGACGTTCTATTCTCACCTGCTGGCTAAATTCTTTGCTGTCTCCTACTACTTCCCTCTTCATCACTAAAGTTCGTGTTGGCCACCAATTTTTTTAACTACTAAAGACCCCGTCAAACCTAATCCCAGCAGGAATAAGAAAGGTCTCCAGCATCAGACAACTTAACATATGGATTCAGGGCTACTTTTCAAAGTAGGCATGGCTCTGAAATCACAGCAAGATCCACAGTTCCTGCTTCCAGAGTGTGCTTTTGCCTTCAAATTTCTGTCCCTGTTTCAGGTGGAGCAGTGCCCCCCTTGGGGGGGAACCCCCATTTGCTTCCCAAGTGCTTGAAGCAGTGCGCTCTGCAGAGCATTCTCTACCTGTGTTGAGACCATTAGCAGTATTCCAAGAGATTTCCAGGGCAGAAGCCTCCCTACAGTTTTGCTTCCTTGCAAACTATTCTGTTTCTCTGCCCTAGCACCTCCTTAGCATATGCTCCAGAAAATCTTGCTGAGTAAATAATGGTCTGCTGTCATCAGTCCTCAGCATCAAATACCTCAGCAGTGAGACAGAGCTGCCAGAGAGCTGAATGCTGTTAATCCTACACCCAGATCCACCACCCATCATTTCAGTCAAATGTCTTTTCAAGGATAGACTGACAGATTTAAATCCTAATGGCAGTCTATAAATTCTGCAAGACAGGTTTTTAATATCCTAGTCTATGGCTATACTTTCTAATTCTTGAGAATATTCAATCTATTCCTCCTTCCTCATCCCCTTTCTAAGAAGCCATCACAGAATCTTGAAATGCTATCATTATTTTATCTGGGTGCTATAAAATCGATCTCCTATACGCTTTGATGCAAATGAGTTTTTCAGAAACTTCTTCCCAGTTAAAAGAATGAAGGATAGAAAATGTTTTGAATTTTTTGATGCAAAACTTCTTTTTTGGAATGGTGCCTCTCAGGGCAGTATTCTGATGAAGAAGGTAGCCATTTTCACTTCTCACGCTGTAGGATATTGACATCTCTGTGTGCACTGGATCTCTGCATCAGTTCTTGGCAAGTAAGAACCAGTCTCAGTCAGTTCCAAGCCCTGCTGCTGCTATTTCCTGTAGCCCACCTCCAAAGAGCATGCTGCCAGCCAGCAGACACGTGGGATGTGGGGTGAAACAGGACCTTCTTTAGCTGCCCAATTGCTGAAGAACAGAGCATTGGTTCTGCCTTAGCAGTGAACTCAGGATGATGTAGGTAAAGGAATTGGACCTTTGCATAAATACACTAAAATTATACTGTATTCTTCCCTTTGCATCTGCACCTTACAGCAGTATTCATCTCCCAGTGTCACTTCCAGGCCTCCCCAAGTTCTTCAGGTAATTTTGCCACGGAGCACAACTGAAACCCCCCTCAAGATCACATCTGCAGGCATTGTGTAAGATGGGAACGTGGCACAACCTGCCAAGCCCCCCTTGGCCCATGTAGAAAAGCCCTGATTTTCTCCTGCCGGTACACAGAGATGTTAGTTAGAGTTATCTGCGTGCAAAGTCTTGGGGAGCAAAGCATTGAGCAGATAATTCAGTTTATTTCTGTGAATATTCATTTGGATTTTTAAACTAATTAATGTGGAGTGCTTTGAAATAATTCTGTATTTACTGTTCACGTGTATCTGGGGAATCAGTTTCTCTCATGTGAATTCTCACAAGTAGCCTGAGCAGGATCTGACTGTGAACTACAAAATGGGTATATCAAAATTCCCACTGCTCTTGTTATCTAAACTGTTCAGTGAGGAACAGAACACCATTTAATTTCACAAGTGATTGTAAAGAATCTGTTTGTGAAGAAAATTTCTGAATGTGTTATGCAAATTAATACTGATTAATAAATCTATTCAATAGGTTTTCACTAGATGTGAATTTCATTGCATTTATGAAATTACTCCTTTCCGTTTCTAACAGTTCCAGTAAGAATTGTGTATATGTTAACAAAATTTGCTGCTAAGACCATAGACTAAAACCTAGACCTCAGTCTCCCCTGTGTAAAATTGACTTTATGGCTACAAGCTTTGTTATAGTCTTCAGATCAGGGCCATTCTTTTACTCTGTGTTCATGAAGTGCATAACACAGTACCTCTGTTTCCCATATGATTTTTGTTATCTCTTGAGAAAAAAAAGAACATTCTAAATAACAGCGTACTGAAATGGGAATAAAATATTTTCCTAGAATTAGTAAAAACAGTGTAGTTTATCGTAGATGCTTTCTAAACACACCTTCACATTTAAGAATGTTGAATCATATTAAAAAGTCAATGGGAATTTAGATTACCAAGCCTCTCAAATAATTTAAAAATATCCTTTAATATATACTTAGAGTCATATGGTTTTCATTGGAATAATAATTTTATTATGATTATGCACTTGAGCAGTGTTAAGCTGACCCACTAAGTTCATTAGGAAGGACTTTGCCTAGTAACTGTGTGATCTGTTCCACTGAAATATTCCTTGACTTCTATCCAAGAGGAAACTGTCTGGTACATGACATACAGAAGTTCAGTCAGAAATTAGAATTTAATGAGGTGTCATGAGAAATACAGGGGGTTTTTATACACCATTACATGAAATGGAATTAATAATTTTAAGGAAATGAGCTACAATTATGTAAAAATACAGAAAGCAGGCTTGAGGTGAATTGTTGAAGAAAAAACCTCAACAAGTGAGGTTTTTTTGTTTGTTCAGGAAGCTGCTACTTAAAGAAAAACACTTTGCTTCTAAAATTCAGAATTACATTAATGCTCCCTGTGTGTTCACTGTAGCAGTAAAATATAAAACTTACTCTAATTTACAGGTAAGACAACAATTTACTTTTGAAGTGTGGTAGCAAAGAGGCAGTGATAAAGGAAATAGTGAGTACATGCAACTATGTATGCATAACATAGGGATAACATTTCAATGCATGTCCGTCAGTACAGAGCAGGCTTTCAGGGGATAAACACTGGGGTTTTAGGGCCGGGTCTGGAACTGTTACTTGTGGTGATGCCTGAAGTGGCCACCTAAAAACCAGAGACTAGACAGGGATAAGGGAATAAAGACAGGTGTTTATTTGAAGGGCCTTCAAAGGCACACCCTGGGCAGGCCAAAGGATATACCCAAGATGGGCCCCGAGTCACAAGTTCTTCACACTTTCGTTAAGTTTAGTTCATTTGCATATCAGGATTAATTCTCCAATTAAAACTTCAGTTAATGATATAATTTCCCCAAAAATGTTGGTTTACACATGTTGGGCCTAGGCCAGTCTGAGTGTCCTTGGAGAGCAAGCTTGGAGAGGCTTCATTAGGTCTGGCTGGCATAAGGGAACAGCAGCTGGCAGGCTGCAAGGAACTTCAGAGTTACACACTAGGCAGTACAGGATTTGAAAAATATAAAAGTTAAAACTTAAGGCATCAGTGGGACTGTCGTAGTTTTACTGCTGCCAGCAGCTAAGCTGCTTCTAACTTGAAGCTTAGTTCTAGGTTTTTTATGAACCTTTTTGTCTTCTACTGTCTCATGTCACCATATCAGCTCTGGCTGTGTACAACTTGCTACGGTCACCTTACGGAGCAAAGGTTTGTGATAAAGAAAAATTTAATGTAACTTCTTTTTGGCATTTCTTACGTATATGGAACTGTAGCTTGAGCTGTGCTGAAGTCAGGGATGGGCTGCTGGAAGCCTTGTGGAATTCAGCAGGAGCAAATGCAGGGACCTGATGCAAGTTTAGCAGTCCATCAGGACTGATCCAGTACACCACCATCTCTGTAAATCACTGTCTCACAGCTGATACTTGTGTTAAAACACTGATATATTTTCATAGAATATTTAGCTGACAGTTCTTCCCCTTTCTTCTTTCCCCTTCTAAATGTCTCTTACATTTTTTACACAAAGCTATATATTCCATAGTTCCACCCCGTGGAGTTTAGTATCTCTTCCACTTTCCATCAGCATCTAGAAATACATTTTTTATATGCAGAACTTTGGAGGTGTAAAAAAAGAACTGCAAAACCCAACTCTGCAAATGTATTCTATTCCTTTTCTGACTGGTTAAAAGCACAGCAGTAGGAGTTAGCTGGCTGATAAGAGGAGCAATCATTAAGGATTTCTTTTTAAGGGTTTCATGAAGTTAAGAAGGGTTTTTTGATTAGTTTTCACTTAGAGAAGTCTGTAATTTACCGCTTCAAATCAAATTCAAAGGGGAATAAACAGTTAAAAATAGACTCTTAAAATTTTAGTACTTCTAGTTCTGCTGCAGGTGCATCTATAAATGGCAAAAAATAGATTGAAAGGACTGGTGTGTAAATGTAAGTAGACTTAGGAGGCAGTGTGATAAATAGGCTTGTTGTCTGCGTGTCGGGCTGCCTTATGTTGTGTGCTGTAGGAACTGCCTCATCCAGCCTTACTCTGTTGTGCTAGGACAGCTGAGTTTTGTTGTGCTGGTTGTGCTCTTATTTATATAGGTGCCAGTAGTTTCCTGTTTATCACAGACTTGCTATCTGGCTTCCAGTTTGGTAGTTGAATATTCAAACAGCTGTTGGGATTTGGGATTACAGATACAGTGTCATGCTAATGCTAAGTCTGCATTTTTGCTTTAATTCACTGCTTTTACAAAAAGTATATACTTATCAGCAAACTTATAAGTTTGAGAGTGTCTCAGCTACATCTCTTACGAAGACTTGTCACATATTTTACTGCTGGTTAACTTGTTTCCTGGTGATAATTACTGTTCTCATCCTTTAAATTGAGACTGTCCTGGAAAATTTTAGTAGCCATATGCTGAACATGCTTTTCAAGCCAAATATAGCAATTCCAGCTTGGTTCCATGTAGTTTCAGTTGTTTGTTTGTCCTGTGAGGAATCACTGTGTGTGGCATGATGCACATACAGTCAGAAGCTCTTTGGTGTCACTGTGGCTCCTGCATATGCCTGCTCCAGCCTGGGAAGAATACAGAATGGTTGGAACAGATGGATAAAGGTATTCTATGATTTTACAGTTTTAAAGGGTTGTGTGGTTTCCTAAAGTCAGTTACTTTCCTTTTAGATCATTATTCTAATATGCTATTTAATGGAGTTTTATGTGGGCAGGGAGAGAAAAACCAGCCTGAAAGGGCAGTGGGATATGCATGTTTGTGGTGTTACCGTGGGAATGGTGGGGCTGCCACCCTGCGCTGTGTGCGCTCCCCTGCTGTTAGCACAGACCTACACCGCCCTGACCGCGGCCGGGCCAGCAGCAGCGTGCCTGAGGCTGTGTGCTTCCCCAGAGCACAAGGGAGGAGTCTCGCAGGGCTCCCCGGGGTGGGCACTGGCACACCACCCATAGCAGAGTTGGGCTAAAACTGTGCAGAGCACATCGGTTATTCAAATACCTGAAACTGCCTTTTTTTGGTCAGACTGAACCAAAAACCACTGTGGGAGAAAATGATGACTAGAAAAGGAACAGATAAGACACATGCAGAAATTGAGTTTGCCTCCAGTGCTAATTACCAACACAGAACTACACTTGGATTAGGAAGATTTAGTAAATCACTGTCAAGGCTCCATATTGAAGGCTATATTGGTAATTATAAGTTGATCAGTAGGATGTATTTCTTGCTCCTTGTTTGCAATGTGTTATCAATAAGCTTAATTAGTCTTTGATTCTAAACCAACTGAAAATTATTTTCTGGCCATATAAAACAGTAACTTCTTAATTTTTGTGATGTTAATCTCTCTTTAATGACTTTTATGGAAGGATGTGTTTCATCATCTAGCTGGTGGCCTTAAATAGATTTTCCCTTTTTTTCTTGATTCAGACTTAGAATTAAAAGGAAGGATTACATAAATAAGGTTTGGACTTCTGGCAAGCTTTCTGTATATATGAACTTACTGCAGCACTACATTAACCTTTCCTTGGTCCAGAATGCAGTTATTGGGTGTATCCAGCTGTGGGAGGTTGACCCAGGCTGGACACCAGGTGCCCCCCAGAGCTCCTCTGTCACTGCCCTCCTCAGCTGGATGGGAGAAGAAAATGCAATCAACGGCTCCTGAGATCACTCAGCAGCTACCACCATGTGCAGAACAGACTCAGCTTAGGGCAATTAGTTTTAATCAGACTAGGAATGAGAAGTAAAGTGAAGTCTTAAAACATGTTTCCTTCACCCCACCCTTCTTCCCAGGCTCAACTTCACTTCTGAATTCTCTACCTGCTTCCCCACAGTGGCACAGGGAGACAGGAATGGAGTCATGGTCAGTTCTTCAAATGTTTCTGCTGCTCCTTCCTCCTCATGGGGAGGACTCCTCACACTCTCCTCTTGCTCCAGCGTGGGTCCCTTCCACAGGGTGCAGTCCTTCAGGGAGTGTGGGTCCCCCACAGGGTCACGAGTGCTGCCAGCAGACCTGCTCCAGCATGGTTATAATGTTGATGCCTTATCACTGACTCAGCTCCAAGAAATCCTGAACCTGAGGCAAGGTTATATGGAAGAGAGCTGATTAAACATTCCTGTTCAGTCTAATATTGGTGGTGGTCTTGTATCAAGACCTATCACAGAGGTATTTCACATCTAAAATGCTCTGTGCAAGTGTGCAGGAGACCGAGAGGAACTGGAGCCAGAGAGATCATGAGCATCTATTATATTAGAAATCTGTCTAGATAATACTTAAAGTTGTTCATAGTGTAAAAGCCTGACCTATGTAATAAGAGTTTGGCAGAAGAGGTGCTGAGTGTGGCAGTTGGAGAGAAATACCAGCAATATAAGTAGATGACATTTCAGAGGTTAGAAATGCATGGGCAGGACAGGAATTAGTAAGAAGCTTTAGTTTTCAGTGATAAAGACAGCTTTCTTGAGCAGTCCTTTCAGCCCCTCCCCAAATTACTTCCACACCGAAATATATCCAGAGGCGTTTCAGTAGCCAAGGAGAGAATGATCATAAACTCTTGTGGAAGCCATTGTGGTGAAGTGTGGCTGGGGACTGAAAACTGTAGAGCTTGATCAGTGCAACACAACTTCTTACTGTGCAGGGTTGTTACTGAGTTACTAGAAACAACAATGGAAAGCCAGGCTGTTTTACTCAATACACATCATATAAATAGCTGTGAAATTGAGGTGGTTGTTATGTATTTGCTGTAGTTGGATGGAACCACATGGAGCTTTGCAGACTGCTAAACCCAGGATTCTGCAGTGCTCTCCTCAGCAAGGACTGTGCCATATGATAGTATAGCCTGTAAAGTAACCCAAACAGCTCATAGTGAGAGCACATGATGTAGACTTCTTCAGATCCTAGCTGATGTATTTTTTCTCTTTTTCTAAGAAAAGTTACTGGATTGAAATTTCTCAGTATTCCATAACAGTATGAGAGCTCATCATATGTCAAAGTGTGTCCCTCAAAGAGCCATCAATAAACAAACTCTGCACAGACAGTCAAAGGCTTCTTCAGAGAATCCAGCAAGTCATGTCCTCTGCCTGTAAAAACAGGCTGCCTTTGCTGAAGCTGCTCTGGTTTCCCTCAGAACCTGGCTGTTCCTCGGCTCTCCCTGGGCTGTAAGAGAAGGGAAGTTGCCCTTCCCAGACCTGGTGCTTGCCCACCTACAGTGAACAGAAGTTCCTCCTACAAGAAGAAGGGCAAGAAGTTTCAGCTACAGACACAAGGCAGTGCTTCTCAGTTGTTTCACATGAAGTTTCTGAATGTTAGAAATTAATATTGAAACAAAACAAAGGCACCCCAACATTGCTATTTATTGCAGCACTGACTTTTTGAAGACAAATGGCGGCACAGTATTGTTTGAGGTATCAGATATTTGTCTGCATATTGCAAAGCCTGAAGCTCCTGGGATCCCACTGCAGGGAGTAGCTGATGTGAAACACCTGAGGAAGGACAGGCAGCCTCCCTCCCCCAAAGCCTGGTGTGGCCTCATCATCACTCTCACCTGTGCCTGAGTAGCAAACAAGATCCACCTGTGGAACATATAAAGCCCACTGAGCCACAGGTGGGAGTGTTTCAGAGGAACTGGGCTGAGAACGAAGGAGGAACAAAGCACAGGGGACACGGAGAGCAGGAAGAGGACAAGGTAAAGCTTTGTTTTAGGTGCTGCCTTTGAAAGGCTGGTGTAGAGCAGGAGGAGAGGTGTGAGAACACTGCTTCGGGGTGCTGCTTGGGCTGCCTGTAGTAGTCACTCACAGTAAGGAAGAGGAATGAGCAACCCCTGGTGTAAGTACAGGTGTTCTGGACTGGGACCTGAAAGACCAGCTGCAAGCCTCTGGAAAACAAGGTAAGATAACCAGAAATAAAGTTACACAAACAGATGGGCACAAGAGCATGAAGTAGCACAAGACTTTTTTCAGCTTTGGAGAAGATGTGTTGGAAAGTTCTAGTGCTTTTTTACAGGTGTAGGATTAGTCAGGATCAAAATGAGACCATAGTAGTCACAGTAGTAGAAAGAGTTTTGTTACTGTAACTGGTTACAGTGTGGCTTTTTGCTGACACTGCTGTGGCAGGTACATAGAGTGCTTCATTGCACATCTGATCTGCCTGGCACACACTTCAGCTTTACTAACTGCTGGTACCTGGCAGAGGGTGACAAAGGGCCCTGCCATGTCCCAGGGTAAGCTTATGAGTCAGGATGTGGAAATGCCTCATTTCTGCTGCACTGAGCACATATACCCTACAGCAGGGAGCTGGGGTTGTGTCTGCTCGGAACACTTGGGTTGTGAACAAAACGTGTATGGCCATGGTTATGTGTGGGTGGTGGTGTTCTGTCCTCTCTAGCTGCCTCTTGAAAGGCTTTGCCTTCCAAGTGCTTCTAATGTTAGTGCAGCACCAGCCGGCTCTGAGCAGCTCTGTCTGCAGAAAATGTTCCCCTTACACTGCTGTGTGCTCGCTCCCTGAAAGCCACATCGTGCTGGAGAAAGGTGGGGACTGATTTGAAATTGAAACAGAGAAGAATGGGTAAAACTGTGAAAACAGATTCCGATTAGTGATTAGACTTCGCAAAATATGTGCATTGAAATAGTAAGGCAGAGTTGTATTGGAGTAAAACTACAATCAGAAGCATGTCTTGACTTTGAAGTAGCTATTTCTTCTGTAAAAGCTGCTGCTCTGTGTATTTATACATACCCAGCCCCCCATATCTTTTCAAACTTTGAATTTTCTAGTACATTCTTTGTCTTTTTGATGTTCTAAGTATAGGTAGTTCAAAATTCTTATGTTTCTAAAACTGCCAGTTAATATAGAGCTCTGAGGCTAACTGGAATTATCTTAATTCTGGGCACAATACAGGTCAAAGTAGTTTTCATATAGGTTACCTCAATAAAACTGCCTCTTGCACTTTAAAAAGAAATGCAGCTCCTTATTTCTGTCAGTATTGAGGTGTATCAGCCAGGTAGGGTAAAGCAAATGGTTTTGGAGACACAGATTCACCATAGATTACATGGCCTTGTGGTATATGACAACTACTAAAATTTCAAGGCTCATAATAACGCTGGCACTGAGAAAGAGGGAAAGAAGTGATCAGGAGAGGTGATATTTTCCTACATTGAAACCAAGTAAGATTGGTGAGGAGAGAGGCTACTTCAGGAAGAGTCATTAGAAAAAACCTGCCAGTGTGGAAATGCTTTTGAATTTTTCTCAGTACAAATAAAACTTGAAGATGACAGCTGTGAATTGAAGCATTAGAGTCAACAAAATGTCTTGGCCCAGGAACAACTAGGATGGGGAGGGGGGAAGGGGAGGGGGAATGTGTTTAGAAGTCTTAACAGCTTAGAATCAGTAGGTTAATATTTTATACAAAGATTTTTCATTGCTTCAGTTGCTGATACAGGACTAAATCAGGACTTCTTGCAACAGACAAAGTGTTGTGTAATTTTATTTTGGAGAAAGCCTCAGCCTCTTTCTCACCATCTGTAAGAGATACAATAAAGGATTTACTGGTTTGTGTAAATTTCAGAGACAACAGGACATCATCTCCTTATAACTTGTTAATAATGCGTTTGGATGTCTTTTATTGTAAAGTAAAAGATTATGGGTTTATGATTTTTTTTTTAAAAAAGAAACATTTGTTTCATTAGCAGTCTGCCTTCATAGACATTGTAGCCATCCAACTTTCTAGAACAGTGTTGAGAAAGTTCTGGTTTAGGCAAGAATTTCTAAAATACTGATCATTGCTAGAACAAGCTAGATTTTCAGATACATTTTATTCTTCAGTGTAATGTAATTTGCCTTCGGTTACTTAAGTAGTTAGGGTCAAACATATTAATATTAAATAGGAGCAGGATAGTAGTTGTCCCAGTGTGCTATTTCACAGCTCTTTCTTTTGTACTTGGCATGGCTGCTGGAAAGTATTTAGCTGGAGCATTGACTCCCCTTCCCTGGCCAGTCTTTTGACGAAAGACACACAGCACAAGAAGCTTTTTCCCTAACAGGCAAAAGTATTCAGCTGCTGAATAAGTACCACCTGTCACACTTCTACCAAATTACTAATTAAATCCTCCTCCCGCCAAAATTAATACAAAATTGCAGGCCAGAATCAGGAGGATTCTATGAGTGCCTTCTAAATTACATCTAGCAGAGAAAATACCTGGTGTATTACAACAGCCTTTACTGTACCTACCGCTCTGCCATTTCAGTGTTATTCCCTGTCTTTCCTGCTCTTACCCATTTTCTTACGTATTCTAAAATCTGGTGGTTTAAAGCTGAACTTGGAAAGCTTGGAAGTGTTCATGGTGTATTAGGTTTATTTCACAGCCTTTAGCCACGTGGCAGTTTTCATTTCCACTCATAGTACTGGAGACAAGCAAATTACCGTTCGAGTGAGCAAATGGTTTCAGTGCTCTTTCAGCTGTTGTTGGCCTGTAGGAATCTGGGACTTCCTCGTGGGTCCTGAAATCAAGGAAATTTTAGGTACTGGCCTGTCACTATGGTTCCTGCCAAAAAATATGAGAAAGTTGAGTTCTAGTAGCTGTGGTGATGAGCAGAGACAGTTGAGAAAAGCAATGCTGGGGTGAATTGTTCACGAGGTGTTCATTTTTAGTGACTAGTACTTCTCTCTTGATTATGGATAACAGTAATTGTATCTGCTGTGGTCATGTTATCTCTTACCTTGGTATTTTATTGCTGAACAATAAACAAACCACTGGAATTACAAAAGGAAGACAACGAATAGCCCCCTCTTGAAAAGTATAAGGCTGGTTGTTAATCATGGTATGAACTTAAGGAAGAGACAGACACACTGCAGGGGGGTTGGCTATTTCTGTGGATACACAGCCCCCTTTAAGATTTATTGTTCTTGCTCCCCATTAGCACTAACTATTAAAATTACACTCTTTTATAATGAAATGTATTTGGCTTGCAAGTGCCATGGGTAGGGCTTGTTTTTTCTGAGTAGGCAGATAAGTGATTTGTAACCACTTGAATGGTGTATGTGAGTAAGAAGAAATAGCTTATGTGTGTATTTGAAAGGCCACTAGTGGGCATGTAAAACTTATTTTCAGATCAGCTTGTTCTGAATTCATCAGTTGTTTATTGGGGAATTATATAGGAGAGCATTTCAAGTGGAAATACAATGCCAATCTTCATTGAATTATTTTTTAATCTCTGTTTTCAGTTATGGGATATGTTACCCTGCAGTAGTGGAGAATGTACTATAATCAAACCAGATAGTTGAAACTTTGCTAGGAACAGTATCACTGGCTGATGTGTATCAGTCAAGAACCAGTTAGTGCACAGGTGTAACTCTGATATTAGGAGTTCCAACCTAAGAAGCAGTTTTCTAATCAGTACTTGAGGAACTGGCTAGTATGCTCTTGTCTCATTTGTGTTACGAAACTGCACCAAAAATTCAGTGCCTTTTGTTATGTTGCATGGAGAGGGTTCATAGTTTTCCTAGTAAATGATAAAACACGGAAGGACTTGCATACTTTGTTGGGCTAAATGTCTCTTTAAATCAGAGCTCCCAAATACGCAAAGCAATGCAAACATGCAGCTTGATTAAATAAATTATTAACAACTGTCTTATAATTGGAAAAATGGTTGGCTTATGTGATAAGCAGCTGAAGTTTATTTGTATTTTGTCTGTCAGAAAGCAATCTGAAAACCAGAATCAAGAGTAATGGGTCAAAAGTTAATTTTAAATGCATCAAATAATCAGGGCTTCTGATGAAGGAAGGGTCACTCCCAAGGGCTGTGAAAGCAATTACTGTGCTGGGGTTATAGCACATGGGCAGCAGTAGGCAGGGGGTGATTTAAATCCCTGGTGCAGCGGGGCCTCCTTTCCTTGAAGCCCTAGAGCTGAAGTGCATATTCCTGTCTTTGTGTTCCTGAATTACATAGTCAAGGGCCATAAACTTGGAGAACTCAATGGGGACTTGGTGCTGATGCATGAAACCCAGAGAAGGGAGGAAACTGGGATGGGGTGTTTGTGCTCTTATCTCAGTAGGAGGAGGTGGAGCCAGTGAAGGTGGTAAGAGCCAGTTCAGCACAAACTGGCCAGGGTTGCATATGCAGCAAGTCACTGCGCTGTGGAACCCCCAGCAAAGAAGTTGTGGGTGCTACAGTTTGGATCAGTTCAGGAAACGAGTTAATGGAAGAGATGGCTGTGAAGGGATGCTAGATTTATAGAAATACTATCCAAGTCATGACATCCCTAAGCCAGAAATAGTTGACAGTTAGAACAGTTTTACCTTAGAAGTGCTTATTGCCACTCGTGGAGGCAGGATATTGGCTCTCACAACCTTCATCTGATAGGGTACTGCTTTCTGATGGTAAAGCTCTCCTCTCATTTTGCAGCTTGTACTGTCAGAGGAGTTTGAGTCACTTCTGTAGCCCAGCTTATGTAAGATTTATTACAAAAGCAACTCCCTCAGGGGCCCCAGGGCTTGAAATACCACTCCAAAAAGAAGGAGGGAACTTACTATAACGGGTTTTTTTAAACAGACTTGTTGTCATCTTGCTTATTTTCTAACCGTGATTTGTTGGCATCTTGCAGCCTTACCCACTCAACTGACCTGTTAAAGTACATACTGAATTCCTGTTGAACTCTAGGAACTTGGAATATCTTGACAGAACTTACAGTATTTTTACACAGTTAAGTGGTAATTAGAAATCTCTACAGTTCTGTACTGAAAAAATTGNAGAGCCAGTTCAGCACAAACTGGCCAGGGTTGCATATGCAGCAAGTCACTGCGCTGTGGAACCCCCAGCAAAGAAGTTGTGGGTGCTACAGTTTGGATCAGTTCAGGAAACGAGTTAATGGAAGAGATGGCTGTGAAGGGATGCTAGATTTATAGAAATACTATCCAAGTCATGACATCCCTAAGCCAGAAATAGTTGACAGTTAGAACAGTTTTACCTTAGAAGTGCTTATTGCCACTCGTGGAGGCAGGATATTGGCTCTCACAACCTTCATCTGATAGGGTACTGCTTTCTGATGGTAAAGCTCTCCTCTCATTTTGCAGCTTGTACTGTCAGAGGAGTTTGAGTCACTTCTGTAGCCCAGCTTATGTAAGATTTATTACAAAAGCAACTCCCTCAGGGGCCCCAGGGCTTGAAATACCACTCCAAAAAGAAGGAGGGAACTTACTATAATGTTTTTTTTAAACAGACTTGTTGTGATCTTGCTTATTTTCTAACCATGATTTGTTGGTATCTTGCAGCCTTACCCACGTAACTGACCTGTTAAAGTACATACTGAATTTCTGTTGAACTCTAGGAACTTGGAATATCTTGACAGAACTTACAGTATTTTTACACAGTTAAGTGGTAATTAGAAATCTGTACAGTTCTGTACTGAAAAAATTGCCCTGAATTGTAGGACTATATTAAGCCTTTTCTGCAAAGGTCAAGCTGCATCCATGACCTGAACGTTCATCACAAGAATACACTTCAGAATCTGTAGTTTTTCTTAGGCATTGCTTCCATTGCTTTATTTCTATCCCCTCCCTGTTTTTTTAAGAGTAAAATAATCAGTGTATGAGACCAGCAAGTCACTCATAGGTGCTCTGGTAGCTGCCAGATAGTGAGTTTGGTTTGTGTCTCAGGAACAGTTTGCTTTAGAAGTTGGAAGGATTTGGTGGTCTGTGCATATTTGGTTTAGAGGGTGAGCATTCAGGTCAGGGCCTTAGTCCTTGGTGCCTAAACAGAGCATGGCCTGCTTTTACATCGGGGTTGTCCAGGAACATGACTGGTTCTCTTCCCCAGGGCATTGGAGTGCTTCCCTTAAAGGTTAATTAAATCCGTCTCCCAGCACAGCTGAGGTGTGACAGTAGCCCTGCCTGTAAGTTCTGAGACAGAGGACATGTAGGGTAAACAGGTCACGTAGTCACACAGCAGTTCTGGGGCAGGTTTAGGGGATTTTGCCACCCAGGATAACTACAAAGTTTTGTATTTAGCGTTGAGCATCTTCTACATAAATGTTACATAATGCAAGGTATACTTACCTAGAACTGATTAAAAACAGTACATTTCCCAGTTAAATACTCCAAATAAGCCTATAGGGACAAAGTTTCTTAATATCCAGAACAAACAAAAATTTGTTGTGTGCCTGTTTCTATTTTAAAATCAAACCCATGAAGGAGAAAGCAGAGATGTTTTCCATCTCCTCTAGTTTACTCTCGCCAAACATTGTAGGTAGCAGATGCTGAAACATTTTAACAAACATTTAACATCTTTCTCTGCTGTCCTCAGATCATTACTTGAACTCTCACTTAATGGGAGTAAAAAAACCTCTTCAGTTCACTGTATCCCTAAACCTTGTGCCATTTGCGTTTCAAACAGCCATAGAATCTCAGTGTGTTTGGTGGTGCTTTCGGTTTCCATCTCTGTCAGACAAAGCCATTTGGGAGAGGCTCAGCCTCTTTGTTTGCAGGGCAGAAAGGCCACCCAGCTGGCCAGGCTCAGAGGCTGCTGCACTGAATTGCACTACTAGATTAAGCATTGCCTGCAAAATAATATGTATAATTTCTGCATTCTCAGAAGTAGGGATGTTTCAGTAAGAGACAGGAAGGCAAATTTATTTTAAAAGAATAGGTAAAAATACAAACAATTCATGCAGTGTGTTACTATCACACATTGATCCCCTCATTCATTCTAAAAATGTAATTAAATCATCCTTCTCTCTTTATTCAGTTTTGTTGCTTTTTATTTATAAAAGTTTTTGATTATCCTAATGTTTGCTCTTTTGTCTCACACTTCCCTTGTCACATTTGCTCATTTTCATTTTAGGGGTTGAAGATGCTCTTTTTATTGTCTGCTTTCTTATCAGATCAGCTTCTCAGATTGTTGCTGCAGGATACTTAAGGAATGACACTTTCATCTGCAATAGTTGGCAGATTGCGTCAATTCATGGTTGAGGGAGAAAGGAAGTTATGCATGTTCATATTACACAATTTTTTTGTAGTGCAAAGATGTCTTTGCTGAATACTTTGTGTCGTAGATACTTTGTGTTACGACTTTGCTACAGCTGTGCTTCCTAGAATGTAGTCAGGATCCATCAGAGCTTCACTCTCCACCCGTGACTTGCTCATGTTGCTGAATGGCTTGCATTCAACACATAATAAAAGCATTCTTCAGGTGCTGCAGTTTCATAACCTTCTCACTGCTGACTTCTTCACCCCTCTGCTTGTCCCTAGTCCCAAATCAAGAATAGGTATCAATGACCATAAGAGAGGAGGTCCACAGAATTTAATGAGGCTATTAAGCAACTGGGATCTAGGTAATTGCTTAAATACATTTCTGAATGCAGACCTAACAAAATAAAGAGCTGTATTAATAGATCATTAAGAAGCAATTAACTTACTGGTTTTTCTTCTCACCTTGAGATGTGTGATTGTGACAGCGTGTTATTAATTACTTTATAGCTTCACTTGGGACTCTTGCTGTATGTGATGTCCTCTTATGGCTCCATCGTTACACTGGCACGTGAAACAGGGTGTTTAATTTGGCTTCATTGGAGCTATGCCAGATCCTGATGGAAATGAGGTTAGAACTTACTTGTCCAGTGAAAGTAAATGGAAAGCCATGCTAAGAATGGCTAGAACTCAGCCAAATCAGTACTCTAATAGAAGGTTGTCCATAAACATTAACGGGAATTCTGTTGGTAGTCCATAGTACAGCTGGGACTGTGCTTGTTCTAAATACATCATATAGTTCTGATAGGGATGAACGTAATGAATTAAAAACAACCTTGTAAGTGCCACTTGTAATGAAGGAAATATGGACTGGCCTGGGATATCCCATGGGTCTCCTGGGGTCAGCTGTCCCTCTGTGTCCCCTCCTAACTCCTTGTGCCCCTCCCGCCTCCTCAGAGCTCCTCTGGGGATCTGCACCCATGGCGCATGTTCCGTGCTGTGTTCTGTGGGTCCTCGGGCCGGCTGGGCATCAGTGTGGCAGTCGGGGTGTGTAAGGCCACAGGCCTCCTCTCGCCGCTGCTGTCTCCAGCAGAACAGGGGATAGGATGTGCCATCTCCCCTTCTCCTGTACACCTTTCTTGTTGGAGAGCCACTCCTGGGTTATTCTCACTTCTGGCGCAGCAGCTTTGGTTGTGTTAAGTTCTACACCATAGCTTCTTCAAGAGTGATAGAAAACCCATTTCAAGCATTGTCAGCCACAGCCAATCACGAGTCAAAGGCTTTAGTGAAGTCAACAAACAAGAGATGTTTACTGAAATATTTGAACATGACTGATTATGCTCTTGAGGTTTGTCCCTTGTGCCTTGTCCAAGTGTATGTCATATTAATTCACATTGATATTCTGAGCTGTTTTTTTAATCTTTGAATCCTTTTCAGAATAACGACCTTACTTTCTTGCAGTATCAGTGAGATTGATTTGTAGCTGTATGTTTCTTTCAGTACTCTTTCTCAGGTCCTGGAATGTGCATCGATCTTTTCCAGGAACCTGGCTGCCCTCCAGTTTCTCGCAACTTCATGAGTATAGAAAGCAACTTTGCCACCCCGTTGCTGCTCAGGAAGCTGTATCGGTGCACCATCCTGTCTGTGAACTTTCCCATTCCTCATTCCTTTAGCAGCTTGTGCTGCTTTGCAGGGTAACAGTGCTGGTTCTGTTCCCTGCTCCGTGGGTACCATCCATCTGTTCCTTGCCTTCCATAGGCTCTGGCAGTGCTCTTTGTGTGTGCCATTGCTCGCTTCTCTCCTCCCCACATTCGGTTACCTTTCACTGGGCACTGGTGACAGGAGCTTTTCAGTAACACTGCAGTGATGCTGTTAAAAATGCCTCGAGTCAAATGTTACGTCCACTTCTGATTATGGGTGTACCTTTTCATCTCCTCATTGCAGTTCTTTTCCAATTGTTGCTATACTATAAATAGTATAAATTAATCTCTAATTATATTTTGTTGTATCCTAAATAACACTTACTAGCTTTTTTAGGAGGCAGCCCTGTTTCTTAGTAATGTTCCAATGGCATGTTTTTCAAGAAAATTCAGTAATATGTCTTACTAAAATGAATTCTGTTACTTTGTTTGGATCTTGCTTTCAGTTTTAACAGTGCTTGAAAACAAGTTTTAGTATCTGCAGTGTGTGTTCTGTTACATACACAAAGTTGAAACTCAACGTATCAAGCACTTTTTTTTTCCTGCTGCCTTCTGAGTACAGCTAACAAATCACAACCTGCACCAGGTTTGGCAGTGCCAGGGTGTACACGTTTTGCTTGGACAGACTTTCAGTACAGAATTCCACCAGTAACTAGCCTTTCATTATACTCTTTTATTCTTGACTGTTTTCCTTCATCTTTCCCAACTTTGGTATTCAAGGTAAAATATAAGAGCCTCTCCCTTTGAAAATATAACTGTTTTACTCTCTCATGCACTCATTCATAATGCAGGAGTAGGTTATGATTCCCTGCTGTGGTATAAAAGACCACTGTGTTCTTTACTGATGTGCTTAAATTATTTTGATGTAACTCATGGCCAAAATTCCCAACATACCTGCTGGTTTTAACTGTAATTCTTGTACAGTTAATGCAGCTACTGCAGTGCAAGGTGCTTAGACATTCCACCCATTATTGTGTTTTTTTTAAATTTTGTTGATTTTGATTTTTGCGCTCAGTAGCCACTATATCTGAATTTGGCCAAGTTGCTGCCTCATAAAAACATTTTCTCAAACTGGAACCCTTATCTTCTATCACCACCCTACTGATTTCCTACTTCAATGAGAGCAGGAGAGGATTGAGGGGAATCTCAGTGATTTCTGCTCTTATTTGAGTCTAACAGGTAAAGGACTTCAACCTGGCCTAACAGAAGATTAATTTCCTTCACATTGGAAAAGTGAAGAACTTGCTTCTGTTGCTGTTGAGGAATCAGAAATTATTTTTCCTGTTCATAGGTCTGTTTGATTTACAGGATTTCCTCTCCATTAAGAGGACGTACCCAGCACTGTTTTATTCTACAATAGGGATGGGGGTTTGGGTTTTTTTTTTTCAGATTTTAGAGGTAAGGTGTGTTATAAATAATTGAAAGGATGCAGTTCTACCCGTGTCGTCGTAAGTCAAGTAAATGTGCTGATGGTCTCACCAAAACCTACTGCACGTGTTCACATTCACTTCTTTCATTATCTTCTGGCTCTTTTTCTCAGTTTAACACCAGAACACTCTACATGGATGTTACACAAATTGAAGTTCTAAACAGTCGCTTTTCTAATAGCAGTGATGGCAATAAAATTACGCTCTTGGTGTATGAAAGTGGAAAGTACACTCTGAACCTCTCAGATGTCTTTAAACCAGCTGAATTAAATCTCAGGCATTCTGAGAAGAAATATTTTGGTTTGGGGCTGTGTATATGAAAGATTAAAAGGAATTATTTTGAGACCAACTTGATGTGGAAGAGATGATGGAAAATATTTAAAAGCTGTACTGATAGCTTTGCTGGAATTAGTATGTGTATACAGATANTATTTCTTGTGTGAATACAAGGGATGAAAGGTTTTAACTACCAGAAATCTGGTCTTATTTCCCTGGGTTTTCTGTTTCTGAGTTCCCACTCTTGTGCATTAGAATTTATCCAGCATTCTGAGCAGTAGGCCAGTGCGTGGAGCAGAGAACCAGCGAAGGATTTGGCTTTCCTCAGGCATGAGAACAGAAATGAGAACTGAAAGAGATGGAGGAGCAGAACATCCCTTCTCCCTGGTGCTGGCATCACAGATTGCAGCAGGTCAGAGGAGAAGGGAGATGGTGTGTCCTCAGTGAGGAGCTGCCATCTGGCTGCCTTGGGATCCAGATGTCACATTCCTTAGCAGTCAGAGAATGCAACAACTGTTTCAAGGTTTACTTGGGGGGAAATTTGGCTTGCAGGGAGGAGGCAGATGTGAAGTAGACATAAAGATTTTGGAAAGTAATTAGAAAAGATTGGATATTCTGTTTTATACTCCTCAGAGATTTGTTCCACCTGGTTTACTGTTATTACAAATCTTGGGAGTATCCTTGAAATGTCAAATAAGACAAAAATGTTTGTCTTTTTACTATACGTGCAAAGTGTTTGGATAAAGGCTTTCAAATGCTTTTTTTTTTTAACACAGTCTTTCCACAGAACTGAAAATTGAGTTGTTACTAAACCACTGTTTTAACAGTGTGCTTTAATTTTACAGAGTATTTACAACAGATGTGTTCACTGAATTATTGATGTCAGTATAATAATTAATATAACCACAGTCTAAGGACCAAAATTGGTATTACTCAGCAAGAAATACTTCTTCTGGCTGAGGAGGAAACTGGGTGCATTATGCAGAATTCATTGTGCATCAGAATGTGCTCTGCCCACAACAGAAAATGAGTCCGTATTCAGTTAGAAAGTTGAAAAAGTGGTGCTTAAATAATTATGTATCACTAACTGATGCGTTTTATCTACCTCATGGTTCTGTTCTGTAACAGAAATCCACCTGGGACAGGATTCACGCCAGCTTTTGAAGTCCAGATAAATTTAATTTCAGCAGTAGAGGCATCAGGATGGCAGTTTTGAGGCAGCATTGCAGTCTGCAGGGAGAAGCATGTATTTGTCTTGAGCCAGCCTGGGGCTAAACCTGGAGGCATCCCACCATCACTCCTGATTGTTCTCAGAAA
>VZRQ01006670.1:0-17200 GCA_013397975.1 Machaerirhynchus nigripectus
GCCCCTGCAGCCCATGGGGATCCGTGGGGATGCAAAGATCCACTTGCAGCCCTTGCAGGACCCCACACTGGAGCAGGTGGATGCTTGAGAGGAGGCTGTGACCCCGTGGGAGACCCATGGAGAGGGGCCCTGCGCCCTGGCTGGAGCAGCCTGTCCTTGGAGAGCTGCACCCCATGGAAGAGTGACCCACGCTGCAGCAGTTTGAGGGCCACTGGTGCCTGTGGGATGGACTCAGGTTACAGCAGTTTGCAGGGCGCTGTTGCTGATGAGATGGAGCCACATTGGAGAAGTTAATGGAGAACTGTGTCCTGTGAGAGGGACCCAAGGGTGCAGCAGGAGAACAGCTCCTCTCCCTGAACATTGGGGTGAACTGACCATAACCCCCATTCCCTGTCTCCTTCCACTGCTGGGGTAGGAGGTGGACTGGAAGGAGGGAGAGGTGTGGGGAAGGTGTTTCTAAGGGGTTATTTTACTTCTCATTATCCTGTTCTGATTTTGTTAGTAATAAATTCACTTCATATCTCTAAGCTGAGCCTGTTTTGCCCATGATTTAGTGAATGATCTCTCTCCTGGTCCTTATCTCAAGCTGTGAACTCCGTTAAATTTTCTCTCCTCTGTCCAGCTGCAGAGAGGAGTGAGTGAGCAGCTTTGGTGAGTGCCTGGCATCTGGCCCAGGTTAACCCACTACACTTTATCAGGGGATTGGACTAGAAGACCTCTAGCAGACGCTTCCACCCTCGCCACTGTGGGAATCTTGTTTTTGCTTTTCTTTACATTACAGTAAAATATTATCTACGTTTATTGTTTCATTTCTACAACATTTCCTCCTCAGAATGAAGACACACATCACTCACAAAAAACAGATGAAAAGCAGAGTGCATCAGAAGGTGGTTCACAGTCTGAAATCACGTAAGGAGAATTATTTTACTTTGCAGTGGTACTTGAACTGAACCTGTATCTACTCAATTTGCATATAATTCAAATTGACCATAGCAGGTTGAACAAGTCAGGAGATCATGATAATTTGTTTTCCATATTCAGTGAAGTTTTTTGATAGATATTTTGATTATTGAGTAGCAGTGCAGTAGCTAAGATCTAAATGGTGGATAGGAACAGGGAGAAAGACTTAGCTAAACTTTGAAAAAAAACAAACTAGTCTTTCTACAGCCAGCAAGAGCAAGAGAATGAAGAAATTCTGCCACATTGTGGGTAAAGCTTGGCTGTGAAATTTGATTTTTGTTTTTTTAATTGAGGGGCTCACTGAATTCTTTGACATTCATAGTTGTCCATTAGAGCTTATTAGCTGTAGACATCATGTGTGTGGTGTATTTCTTCTTTCCTGTTTGGAAACTGTTCCTCTTCAGAACTTGGTGCAAGCTTCTAAGATAGAAGATACTCCAAAATATCTCTGTCTTATCTATACTCCTTTATGAAGTTAATTTTGGTGACTATTTCTTACATTGAGAAATGGTGTTTAAAGAAGTCTGCCTAAGGTTTCCATTTTTGCATGATCACTGACTTCTTATGTCATGGTGTGGTTTTTTGAAGGTGATTTAGAGATGGGGTACTAGTTAATGCTGAGTTGGTTTTCATGCTTCTGTCTTTCTCTTTTGGAAGGGCAGCTCACTCATAGGATAAAGACTGTCAAAGCTTTATTTGTCCTGTTCTAGGGAGAATTAAGAAAAGGTAGTAGTTCCCAGTCTGAAGATTATTGGTAAGATGTAGGGCTGTGTCAGTGTGTGAATCCCAGGACATTCCATTGCAATGGTTAAGGACACAGAGAGTGATGTATGTGCCCCATTCTTCAGTAACATGTGGATGTTGGCAGTAGGACAAGGTATTTGAAAGAAGTTTTTTATGACTGAGATAGCTTTGAAAGGGGATGGGGGGACAAGAGAGGCAGATGCAAAACGTTGCATATAGGGCAGATTTATATTGTTTCTATATAAAATTAATCACATTTAATTAATATTTTAAACATAATTAATATTTTAAATTAATTCACTGATGTGAATTGTGAATCCCTAGGAAAAGAAATATTCCTATTTATTTAGCAGCAGGAAATGCTTCCTTCAGGTATTTTTAAGTAGATTCCACTGAAAGCCAGCAAAGTTGTTAAGGTTTATTTGATGCTCTTTTCATAACATTGTAGCATGTCTTTTAATATCAGAAAGATGCAATGGTTTTTTTTCTGTTTATTGTCTTGCTGCATACAATGTCTTGACACATGCAGTCTGTGATGCTCTTGAAGTACATTTTGAACCATGTAAGACTTTGAGTTTCTCATTGGTGATAATGTATACCACCTTTTTTTTAATATCTTAAGGAAAACTGAAAAGTCCGCAGATAGAAGGCGCTTGCAAAGACCTAAACCCAATTTAGTGAGATCGTTTGGAAGGAGGGAGACAGAAACACAAGACAAAACAGAGGCCAAAACTTCCTCTCCAACCGTTGCAAATGCAGGTGAAAAGGTCAGAAAGAGGAATGTTACTAAGTATGTTGTTCTTGATGCTGCATCTGTTTTGCTCAATGTGGATACTGGGGACTAGCGACAGTCTTGTAAATAACATTTTGGGAACTGCTACTGAGATATCTACACTTGTCAAAGAGTAATATTCCTTGCCTCAATTCCAGTGCTCTGAAGAGGACAGTAGACGAAACAGAAATGAAGCCACGGAAGAGGAGAACAGGGATTTGAATACTGCATCTGAGTAAGTACTGAGATCACCTTTCCAGTCTCCTGGAATTAACTGACTATAATTGTTAATTTATTCCATATAGTTCTCTTAAAAAGAGATAGCAATAACTGTGAAGCTCTAATATAAACCTCAAAATTGACTAGAGCATTTTTTTTGATGATACCAGGTGGTACTGTGGTAGAAGGTATGTACTCTTCTGGAAAGTTGAGTAAAGCATTGCTTTATGAAGTACCAACAATGCTTGTAGTTTGAGAGAGGAAAAGTGATAACTATGGCTTTGCTTTCCTCCCAGCCTCAGTTATCAGGTAACGGCTCTGCTTCTGACGCTTGCAGAAGCAGCTATGGTATGTAGTCTAGTTAGGTTCCTCCCCTGTGTGATAAATTAATCTTTTTTTAATACATAGATAAATTGAGTTTTCACACGTTGTAAGACTAGGCAAAGCTTGTTTCTCATGTGAAGCAACTTGCCTAAGTTTGGGCAAATCTTTCTGAAGACAACACAATTCCAGTAAAGAAATCTGTGCAAAACATTGTATGTTAGATAGGCTTGGATATTATGGAGTAAATGTCACTGTTGTGGATCCTTTGTGCAGAGAACCTGAAAAAACTTCGGTTGCAAAGACAATAGTTAGAGGATATCGACAGAGATTTAAACCTAATGTTACAAGAGCTTCTGGAAGAAAAGAAGAACCTGAAAAAGATGCAGGAAATGATAAAATGTCCCATCTACAGCCTAAAGGGGAGATGGAGAAGGTATTTAATAAAGTAATATAACTGAAGATAACATGTTAGCTAACAAGCTGTTGGATGCAGTAGTAATGTTACCTTTTTGGTTTTTTTCTTTACTTTTTTTTGCTTGTGAATATGACCAGGAATTGGCCACTTACTTTACCTGCTTTCAGTGACAGTGTGGTATTGCGTAGTAACCTCAGCTATGCTGAGAGGTTGTTACACTCACAGTAGATACCAATAATCTTTCATGTCCTGCAGCAGATACAACTTGAAGTGTTTGATCTAGTTTTTAGTGCCCTGTCTGACTGTGAAATGTGCCCTGTAATTGTATGTGTGACACAAGCAATCTATTTTTGTCTCCTCTTATGAACAGTTACTTGCTCAGTTAGGTGATGCTGTACTTTATAAGCCTAAGGCAGTTCATGTCATAATGTTCTGTTTCTGTTCAGAGTAATGACCAAGGTAACAGATCTGATGTCACCAGTGAAGATGCTTCAGAAAAAGATGACAAAGTCCTGGAGACAATGTCTCAGTAAGTATGAGAAAAATAGGAAGTTAAGTGCTGCTGTCCTGCAATTTACCATTCCTGTCACTTCCGATAGTATTTTATGGTGTGGTAATTATAGAAGCTTTTGAAGAAACTTCTTCAGTGAGACAGAAATTGAGGGCAAAATAGGGATCTTCATTAATTTATGAAGCATAAATTAAGCACTTCTATTTTTAAAGTGGTGCTTTTAATTATAAGTAAATGCAAAAAAATTATAAGTAAATGCAAAAAAACCTGAAAACTTACTCCCTTGAAAACTAAAACAAGCCTTATCTACTCAGTTTTCGTACTAAAATGCATCCATTTCAGTGCTTAAGTATTTAAACAGGAGTAAGTGTTCTTAAAGTGTAGTTAAGTGTTAGGTGTCAAATAAAAGGATGAAAAACCTCCAGTATGTGGGCAATTTAATGCACGTATTTATTAGGTGTTGCATTTTTCTTCAGTGTGCCACTACTAGAAGTGGCAGCTGTATTGTAAAAGGAACAATATGTTTTACAGAAGAGATTGCAAAAAATAAAAACTAAAAAAAGCCAACTTTCCCCCAAATGCCCCCCTAAAAAATCCCCCAAACAACCTAAACCAAGAACAGAAATAAAAAAATCAAAGCCTCAAACTTTTGTTTTTAAAGGGAGATAGTTGAAGATGATGGATGGAGATAAACTGGGTTAGGTAATCTGCCAGAAAAATATTTTCACAGTTATTTCTTTCATTAACCTGCTCTGTAACTTGATTCTCAGTGTAAAAAGGCATAGAAGAATCTGACAGTTCTAGTAGTGCACTGCTGATATTTTTACATTAGTAAGATAACAAAGTTATTTATGTATTTTTTGAATACACTGAAGAAAAACTCTGAATATTTGCGAATTTTTTTTAAACTCTTTATTAAATTAGGTCTGTCTGCCTCTAGACTAAATAGGAATACAAAGAAGTCCATTGTTGGCCAGAAGGTCTCTCTAGTGTGGTATCCTGTCACCAGTGGAAAGAGGAAGATAACAGGGCAAACATAAGTTTAAAAGTTTAAACTCTCAGTCCCAAGTAGATACACTTCTAATTTTATTCTTTCAAGAAGCTAGTAATACAGTTTAGGTAAGTGTATGTTTATAGCTGTTTAAAAAAAAGGGGGAAAAAAATCACTTCTGTAAGTCTCCTCCCACTTTCAGATGTGGTATATACTTCATGGATCATATATGTTTTTCCAGGTTGAATGAAACAGCTGGTTTAAAAGAAGATGGCAAATCGAGCATGTTGAATCCAACACCTCTAAAGAGAGGTAGAATACAGAAACCAAAACCAAATCTAGGAAGAACTGTTGCAAGGCAAAAAGAACCGATAGATGAAAAAGATCCTGAAGAGGAGACAACTGAAGGTGGAGAAGCAGAAAAAGGTGTGATGCACCATCAAGACGAAAACAGTGATCCCTGCTTCAGAAGTGTAAGTCTCTTGAACACTTGCTTACACACACTGTTTTGCTGGATCCTTAGTAGAAGCCTTGGTAACAAAGACCTAGGTACATACCACATAATTTGTAGGGATAGGCTTTGCATGCTTTATTTGTTATTTCAGAATAAACTAAACTGTCGTGAAATTTCCTCATTTTTTCACTTGGGCTCTATTTTCCATGGTGTCAGGTTTAACCCCCCCAGGCAGCAATCAAATACCAACTCGCTTGCTCACTGCCCCACCAGCAGCACTGGGGACAGAATTGGAAGGGTAAAAGCTGGAAAGTGGGCTGAGATAAACCCCTGAGTGCTGGATGTAAGGTTTAATAGGGAAAGCAGAAGCTACATGCACGTGCAGAGCATAACCAGAAATTGTTTTACTACTTCCCATGAACAGGCAGGTGTTCAGCCATCTCCAGGAAAGCTGGGCTTTATCACACATCATGGTTACTTGGGAAGACAAAAGCCATTCCCCCCACTTTATATACTAAGCTGCATATCATGTGGAATATCCCTTTGGTCAGCTGGGGTCCCCTGTCCTCACTGTGTCTCCTCCCATCCTTCTGTGCCCCGCTAATTACTTCTCCAGCTTGGAGAAGCTGAAAAGCAGAAAAGGCCTTGGCTCTGTGTAAGCCCTGCTCAGCAATAACTAAAACATCTCTATATTATCAACCCTGTGTGTACAGCACAAACTCAAAACACAGCCCCATACTTGACACTGTGAAGAAAGCTAGCTCTACCCTAGTCAAAACAAGCATACATGAAAATTTAATATATCTCACTTTGTCATATTATGATACCATATCTGAAAAGAGAAATGCAAAGAAAAAATGATTTGGAAGATGAACCACTTAAAAAATATAAAGAAAAATAACTTATGTTTATAGTAGACACTGATGCTAGTTGGATGCACAAGAAGCAAGAGGAATCTTAGTCTTTCTGTAAATCTTTCTGTAGGAAATACTAAAATGTTTTCATTTTTCTTCTGCTCTCCTAAAAGAGAGATTGAGCAAATATTTAATCTTAACAGAGTGGAGCTTTTATTCATTTTAGGATTTAACAGTTCATGAAGACGCTCAGCCATTAGAAGATGTTTCTACAGATTCTGAGATGAACTCAATAAATACAAGACAGTGTTTCCAGGAAAAGTCCTCAGAAGCAGAAAGCTATGAAAGTGAAAAGGGAATGTCAGATGTCTTGAAACATGTTTCAGATTCCACTACAGGGTAAGGTTATTCCACTATAAAGGAGAGAAGGAATGGTTCAAAGGCATCAATATCTCTAGGTATTATATTGTTTTACATTCAACTCCAGCATTACAAGCAAGTTTTATAAATATATATAATCAAGACAATACTAGACTTTAACTGACAAAACCCCCAAGAGCTTGAAAGCATTAAATTTACATGCTGTTGGATGTTAATTTGATCTTTGGACTATTGGCCTAATTTTCAAATAAATGCATTTTTCTAATGCATGGTCCCTGGGATTGTCTTCTCCATGTTGGGCTCCACAGTGCATCCCAGTGTGCTCCTTGAGTACAGGGTCTGGTTTCCTATTAAAGCGTGTCTTAAAACAATAGTCAACCACAGGTGTTCTGTACGTCTACTGGGTAGCTTCAAACATGATTAGCCAAAGGCATTTGTAAAATGTACATATGTTAAAATGTCTCAACCTGTCTTCCAGGTCTCAGCTGGAAGCTGCAGTTAACTTACCCTTGCTTACCTGTTTATAAGATACACATGCTTTTGGTGATGATCATTGGGTTTTTATTGGATCTTTTTTCATGTCACTAATTGTTATTGCTGTGAGAACTGTCTACAAGTATGCCATACTGTCCCATGCCTTTGACTGCTCTTTTGTTTGTTTTTGTAGGGAATCTCATCCTCAGAAGGAAGAGGAGAAAACTGCTGTATCATCAGCTCGGCTACTGAGGAGTCGATTCCAGAGACCAAAGCCAAATTTAAGAACAACAACTACTAGAAAGGAAGTGCTGGATGTAAATAATAAAGGTGTATCACAGAAAGATACCAACAAGGAAGAAAGTTTGACACAGTGTGATAGTGAATGTAGCATCCCTTCTGACACAGATGTAAGGCTTTTTTTTTTTTCCCTTAGTTATATTTGAGCTTTTGGTTTTGTGAAATGAAATACTGATGATTTAAAAAAATACGAAGTTGATAACTTTTTGAAATAATTTTTTCAAGAGCTAAAATTTTCTATATTAAAACTTGTTTACTTTTCACTTGGTCGTATGTGAGGAGGAAAAGATGACTGTATCTCTTGTTACGTGTCCAGATGTCTTTCTGACCCAAGGTGGCATTATAGAGTTGACAGTGAAGAAAGAAAAATTAATAGAAGATGGCACAGAAGAAATATAGATTTCAAGCTATTTTGTCTTAACTAAAAAAGTGTGTATTTGTCCTGGAAAGAACAGGACATCATTAGTGAGAAGTTACTGAGGAGTTTTGTAGGAGTGTGCAAAAAACTTCATTGAGTGTTTCAGAGAGTGATAAGTACCAAACTTCGTAGACATCATTAAGTCTCCTTTTGGTTTATTATTACAACTTGTTCTGGTTCTTGTGTTTACATTTTCAGAAAGCAGGAAAATGTGAAGTCTTAAACCCACTAGAATCCTTGGGAAAGGAGAAGTCACTTTGCTCTCAGGAGGTTTCTGAGAGGCCAAGTTGTAAGTCCCCAAAAACATTTTCAAGATCAGAGGATGGTGAAGTGCAGTTCTGGCTACCTGAAATTAACCAAGATGACATCTCAACTACTAATGCAGGGTACGGGCTTAGCTACTTTGTTTCTTGACTGTAACAGTGAAAGTATTTTACAAGGAAATCATTGTGCCGATGGATTGCCATCTGGTAAACGTAGTCTAATGAAAATACTGCACAAAATTTCCATTCTCATAGTTCCATCACTAGTGATACTAAAATTTCAGTAGC
Organism: Machaerirhynchus nigripectus; assembly: GCA_013397975.1. Taxonomy (NCBI): domain Eukaryota; kingdom Metazoa; phylum Chordata; class Aves; order Passeriformes; family Dicruridae; genus Machaerirhynchus; species Machaerirhynchus nigripectus. The sequence continues at coordinate 8,369 of VZRQ01006670.1, forward strand.
TAGGCTAAGCTAAATTTCAGTAGCTAGCTATTTCTATGCTAAGCATGAAATTAATGAGCATTCTCTTTGGAACATTTCATCATCTGAAAGACTGGATTCATTTCATGTAAGCAGAGAAATACTAGTTTGCTTATCAGAGAAATCATGTGGAAATTGCTTTGGTTTTACAGCAATAAGTAGTCAAAAAGTTAACACCTTCAGTGAGTTAGTTAATTCTATTGTGGAATTATTTAGAAGACAGTTGGTTTGAAATTTTTGCTGGAACAAATTGTCATTTGTAACTTAAACTCAGCAGAACTTTTTGTTTACAAAATTTCTCTTAAAAACTCAGGTGTTTTTTGCCTGTAATACTAATGGACCTGTGTTTGGTTTTGTAATATGTGTTTGTATTAAGTTTTGGATTATTTTTTCTGTCTTAACTTTGCATTGGTAGCAAAAACAGCACTCAAGAAGAAAGTCAACAAGCACCTCTTCCAAGTATCCAGCTGGGACGGAACAAGAGGTACAAACCAAATTTGGTAAGAGCTGTTGGAAAGAAGGAGTTACAAATACCAGAAAATGAGAGGAAGAAAAAGCCTGAAGCAGAGCAAAAAGATGAGTTTGACAATACTGTTATGGTAAGCCTTAATAAGAGTAAGGCTTTGCCTCGAAGTTGGTTCAAAGTACATGTTCAGTTTTATGAAGTTAAATGAAAACATTGAAGTTTCATTGCCTGAAGCTGAGACAATATATTAGATGAAAAAAAATTCCCAAACCCTGGTAAGCTGAGGTATGGTAGGTATGCAATCAGTGAGGTCTACAACTTGATGTATTAATCATTTTTTTTACAAAGGATCTGATTTTGATTGGATTGCAAGATAGGAAAAAATTGCACACATTTAATATAAACTCTAGAATAAAAATGCATAAAAATTAGCTTTTTTAGCTCATTTCATCTTTCCTGTTTGAATGACTCAAGTCTGTGTTGACCAGTATAGTATAATGTCTCAAGTGAAGGCAAAGGACAGCCATTTTTATGAAAAAAAGGGTTTTTTTAGTTTGATAAGCTTTAACTGGCTTCATCACTACAGCACCTGATACTCCTCTACTTCGTACAAGTAACTGACACTTTGTATCCCCACAGACGCTTTGCTAGGGACTGTAAAAGGTGTGAAAATCCTTGATTGCCATTTACAGTGTGATGCGTTGTCTGTAACCATTTTGTGGGTTGTACATGAATCATGTCACAGATGTAGGGATATCTGCATTGACTTGCCTTAGATTTGGAGTACAGCTAAGCTTTGCAAGAGTGACTCGTGTTGGAGTGGTTATAGCTGGTTTTGTTCTTTAGCCTGTTTAGAGTGCTCGTGTCCTGCATTCATCTCTCATCTCCCTTCAGTGCCACAGTCACTTTAAGTCAGCTCACCCCTAGCTGAGATAGTTCCTTGTGGTTCAGCTTTGGCTGCTCTAGACCTGTGGCCTGTGAACTATGCACATGCATCTGCTCTGTACTGGGCCAATCTATAGAACCAGAGCAGGTCTGATGCCCCTCTTTACTACTAAAGCTGTCACAGGCCTGAAGTGTTGAAGGGTATGTTTGCGTGGCTTCTCTGTGGAACCAGTGTGGCAAATACAGACATAAAGCTTATTAGGCCTCCTGGATCCTGAGGTTGTGTTATTGTGGCTTCATTGTGTCAGTGCTGCCCTCTGCAGTGTCCAGTTTTCAAAGGTTTTCCATTTGCTGAAGTATTTTGTTTCCACAGTGCTTCATGTATTAGGGAGTTGATTGAATGTTAAATAGACAAGTGTTGCCCATAATACTTGGGTGCATGTAGTATTTAAGAGCTTAACTCTAGGTGTCCCAGGACTATGAAGATTTCTGTTCCTTTTTGCATATAAATTGACCTATGATAACATGATTCTTACCTTCATTCCAACTGGGAAAATACCATAGTTTCTATTTTTGTATATAAAATACATGTCTGTTCTAGAAGCTTACATACTTCTATTTTTCTTCATGCTTCTTTTACTGTAAATTAAAGGGTGAAAATGAAGCTGTGTTGTGTCAAGCAGATGTATTGAGCAAAGAGGAACAGGAACAGCAAGAGGTGCCTCAGGTGCTTTCTATTTCTGAAAGCTTATTGTCTGAACAAAGCAGGTGAGGTTTGAGTTTAGCAAAATTACGTTTGAAAAGCTTTTGTCTGTGCATAATGAGACACTTTTGCAGATGTCAATTCCTCTGCTCCTTGTCTTTTGTCTTTCTACAGTATTTCATTCCCATTGCCTACAAACAGCTTCTTTCCAGTGTTTTCAAGGCACTTTTTTTTTTAGCTGCACTCCTTGCCACTGTTTATCTGGTACATACTTGATCTTTATGAGCTCATAGCTCTTCTTGACCAAGGGTTTTTATTACTGGGTCTGTATTTGCTTAAGTAGCAATCATACATGTAACATGTATAACATGTAAATTTTTCAAAATGTCAGACTTGACTTTCATTGATTCCCCCTATGTGCTCTTCTATTCTACTGCTACTCTTGTTAAAATAAGATCCTAAGTGTGTGTTAGACTGCTGATACTTTGATGTTGGTGTGGTTAGCAACCCAACTTGTTTTTTATGTTAAAAATGTCTTGACAAAGACATTTGTTATTCCTGCTCCAAAGTTAACCATACATGAGAAATACATTTAAAAATACAGTTTTATTGGTCTTAAACAAAGCAGTCTGTTAGTCTCATGTATAAGCTTTGATTCAAAACTTTAATGCAGAAGTGCTTATTTTCCCTCCCAGCCAAAGTCAAGTGTGGTTTTATCTATTTTTGTTTGTTTGCTTTAAATTCACCAGTGCTGAAAAATTTACCTCCCAAGAAGGTAACCTGAGTGCTCTGAAATCAGGACAATTCGTAAAGATTGAGTCTCCAAGAACTAGACCAAACCTAGAAAGAACATACAGCGAAGAAGAATCTTCAGTAGTACAAAAACTTGCTGCCCCAGATGAGGAAGAAATGGATCAAGGAGAGAATCTGCCTGTGGCAGAAGAATCTGAAAACCCTCTCTCCTCAAAAGTGAGAATTCTGTTCATATATTTCTGACTATACTTTCTGAAGCTTGGTTCACACTAGCTGTTTTTAAGACATCTAAGTAAGCTGTTTTAAATGCATTAACTAATTTCAGCCTAGTAAGAACTCTTGGTCAGTATTTGCATGCTGCTATAGGGTTTTCCAAAATTCTGTTAGTGACACAATGATAAGACATCTAAAGACTTCACTTGAACTTTGACATTCCAGGCACATTCATGATACATTTATAGTTACCTGCATGCTGTATTTCTGTTGCTGGGTTTCTTCTGAGCTCCTTGGTGTCAGCTCCTCAAGGACTATATTGGTTATAGTATATGTTTTTATTTTTTAAAGCTAAATGCCTTCCTGGAGGAGCAAGGAACAGTGATGGTGCCATAAACTACCTGGAAGTTTTTAAATGAAGTTTTGTCTCAGATTAACAACTTGATCATAATCTGCAGTACTTTTTTTTACAGGTGATATATTTTGTGCTAATTCTGTTGTTGGTTTTTTTTCTCAAATCAAAGGATGACATGGAGGTATTGTTCCTTGTGGGAAATACAGCCAGGAATGACAATCTAGACATGAATTTGAAAAGCATGACATCAGAAATGCTTTGTTCTTCTAAAAAATCACCAAATTGCCACAGCAACAGGGAGCAAGAAGAATGTCTATCTACAGATGCTATAGGAAGCATTCAGGATACCACAGAAAGGTAAAGTTACCTGTTGACAAAGTAAAAAATTTCTTATTTTGGTTTCAGCTGGGGTAGAGTTTCAGTAGCTGGTACAGTGCTGCGTTTTGGATTCAGTATGAGAATAGCATTGATAACACACTGACATTTTAGTTGTTGCTGAGCAGTGCTTACCCTGAGTTGCAGACTTTTCAGTCTCTCATGGTCTGCCAGTGTGCGGGTGCACAAGGAGCTGGGAGGGAGCACAGCGAGGACAGCTGATCTGAACTGGCCAAAGGGGTATTCCATACCATGGAACATCACACTTGGTAATGGAGGAGTTTGGCCAGGGGCTGCTGAACACTGCTTGGGGATGGGCTGGGCATCAGTTAGCAAGCAGTAAGCAATTGTGCATTGCTTGTTTCCCTTGCATTTTATTCTGTTCTGTCTGTGTGTCTGCCTCTCCTTTCCATCATTTTACTTTGTTTTGATTATTAAACTGTTCTTATCTAAACCCACAAGGTTTACCTTTTCTTTCCAATTCTCCTCCTCCCTGTGGTTTGGGGACTGACTGACTGCATGGCACTTATTTATCAGCTGGGGTTAAGACACGACAGTACTTTAAAAACTTTTTGCATTTGTCCAGTTGTTTTCATACAGCACTTGCTTTTGGAAGCACAGGCTCTCAGCTGTACTAGTTGTTCTCTACTGTATGCTGTGAAAGTCACTAGGTGGCATTCTTAAGTAATACAAGAGTATTTAACAGGATTACAAGATGTTTTTCAGCACTATTTTCCTTATTAGAAGTTATTTCATGGGTGAGAGTAGAATTAAGTAATCAGGGTTTAGCTGTCTGGATTTCTCAGTAATAAATTCTTGGGGTACAAGTGCACCATGAATGTGGACCAAAGACTGAGCAGTGCCATTTGCACTCCCTTATAATTGAGAAGTGGCAAGTAGACAGCAAGCTCATTTTATGTTTCTGTAAGATAAATTCTGAGTCTCTTCAATTTTTCTTTCCAGTAGGAGAACTTCTTGTAATGATGCTTTTTATGTGTGTGCAGTATGAGACAGATAGTGCCATTTACATGTGACAGCTCTGGGTTATAATATAATCTACATTTTGCTCAGTTTAAACCAATAGAGAGCAGTCTTAAATCAATTTACTTTTGCTATTTGCTGAAATTATCTTCTGGTTCGCTTCTGTCTCTGATACTCTGCTTAAAGTCTCTTCCATAAATTACATTGAAATTATGTTCCAGAGCCTTTGTGCTACCAAGACAAGTGCCTTACTTCACAGTCTTCTTGTCTTCTATGATGGTGGACTTTCACAGACTCACGGAATGGTTGAGTGTAGAAGGGTCTGCTAAAAGTCTTGTTGTCCAACCCCCAGTCAAGCCACCTGGAACTGGTTGCCTGATACTGTGTCTAGACAGCTTTTGAATCTTGCCAAGGATGGAGACTCCACAGTCTCTCTGGGCAGCCTGTGCCAGTGCTTGGTAACCCTCACAGTGAAGCAGGATTTCCTGGTGTTCAGAAGGAACCTCCTGTCTTGCACTGTTTGCCCCTTGTCTCTTGTCCTGTCACTGGGCACCCCTGGAAAGAGCCTGGCTCTGTCCTGTTTCCACCCCACCTTGGGTTTTTGTGTAACTGTTGAAGAAATCCCCCTGAGCCTTCTCTCCAGGTGGAACAGTTCCTGCTCCTTCAGCCTCTTGTCATAGGAGAGATGCTTCCACCCCTTTACCATCTGTGTGACCCTTTGAGGGGCTGTCTCCAGTGTGTCCAGGTCTCTCCTACCAGGGAGCCCAGAACTGGTCAGTTCTCCAGGTGGCTTCACCAGTGCTGAATGAGGGGCAAGGATCACCTCCCTCGGCCTGCTGGCAGCGCTTCTGCTGCTGCAGCCCAGGACACCATTAAGCTGTTTGTGCAGCCACAGCACCTTCCTGGTTCAACTCGGAGACCGCCAGGACAGCCAGGTTCTTCTCTGCAAAGCTGCTTTCCATCTGGGTGGCTTGCAGCATATGCTGGTGCCTTGGGTTGTTCCTCCCCTGGCGCAGGACTTTGCATCTCCCCTTGCTGAACTTCTTGAGGTTCCTGTCAGTGCATTTCTCCAGCCTCTCCAGGTCCCTCTGGAGGCCAGCACAACCTTTGGGTGTCTCAGCAATTCCTTCCAGATCTGCCTAATTTGCAACCCTGCAACCAGGCAGAGGTTGCAGCCTGCCCCATCATCCAGCTTCTACGCTGAGCAGCACAAACAACCCAACGCACATTTCACTCAAATCAGTTTCCAACACCATGCCAGTAAGCATGTATGCCAACAAAATCCTGCTCCAAAGCCTAGCTGTTCATATTGCAGTCCTTCACTTGTGAATAATTAAACTGTTCAGCTGTTTGGACTGCCTAAGAGATAAGCCAGGCATGCGCAGTATACTTTCTGAATAAATTTAGGTTAACAGACAACTCATTAAACCCAGGAAAATTGATATTATTTAAACTTTGGTGATGTTCTTAGGCCTGTTGATTGTTTTCCACCTGGTGGTGAAAATGTCACAAAAACAACCAAAAAATGGCTTTGATTTACAAACCACTTTTAATGATCAAGGGCAAGATCTTGAGAAGAACTACATTAAAAAATAGTAATACCTTTGTTTCTGTAGTTTCTATAGATTGTCTTTCCTTGCTTCTAATATTTGAAACTGGTAACTCTGGACTCTGGTTTTCCTGTGATGTGTCATCTCCAGTATCTCTGGTTCTCAATTTAGCAGATTCTGCTTCTAGTGTAACATCACTGCTATCTTCAAGGCTGAAATAGATAAAAGCATATAAGAATTAGTGTATTTGTATGAAAAAAGCTATTTCTGCTTACAGACAGATCAAGTTGCACAGAAAAACAATGCAATTTTGACACAAAAAACTACCCATGTTTCAGAGAACCTCACAAAGTTTTAGTAATATTTGCAGAATATGAGCTTTAAAACAACTTTGGTACTTTTGCACTGCAATTATAAGATGATGTTAAAATCTCATCTGATTATTCTAGACTGACTGCTTTTACGAAAACAAACTTTTAACATGAACAACTGTATGCAGATGCTTTTTGCCTCTGATCTTTTTAACAGTCTAGGTTGAGTCCAAAGGCAAATAACTGTTCCTTCATATGTTTCTAATGAACTACTACAGAAAATTAAATTTTCCGGGAATCTGTATAAAATAACAAACAACTACAATACAGCTAAATACAAAAAATTACACACAAAATTCTAAAGTAGCACTCAGTGTCATAATGAGTTTTTAGATTTACCACTTTCCCATATAACAAGTTTAATAAACAAGCATTCACTTTCTCTGTACTGAAAGCATGCCCAAAAGCTTTTCTCTCACCCACATTCTGCATTAATAAAATCTAAGCAATATTCCTTTTCCACAAGAACCATTTTATTACAGATAAAAATTTCAAGCATATAGTAACTCGACTTAGCAACATTATCAAGAGATAATGCTTCAAGAGAAATATTAGAAGTTAGGATAAACAACAGTCTTCCTAAACACTCTTAAAAAATGAAATAACTCTTGGAAGTGACTTCAGTAATTATGTACATTCATTTTGCAAGGGCAGCCCATTAGGACAGAGAATATTTTGAGTGTGTAAATCACAAACAGCTTACTAAACCCCACGACCATTCTCAGAAACCAGAAACCTGCACATCCTGTGGCAGCTAAATGGTGGTAAACATGAATAAATAAAACCAACACTAAAACTTTAAAGTACTTTTTGGTTTTGCCTAAGAGTTCCATTATAAACATTACCTGCATAAACTGACACCACCTTCTCTCTCCATTTGGTTATTCACTGGTAAACAGGACTCTGATCTCTCTTCCTCTGTTACAGCAGTCTCATTTTGTTTTCCTTCAATAGCACAATCCACTTCTTCTCCACAGGTAGTATGACCATCATTGCTTGCATCATGCATCACTTTTTTCCCTGATAATTAGTAAGAATTAAATCAGTTTGGACATTCTGGGAAACGTCTTAGAATTCCACTAATCAAATCCTAGCTACAGTGAAGAAGAGTTAATATACGACCAAAAATCCCACTAGAAAAAGTCTAAGTAATAAGATTTAAGAGAACTGTTCTAATCTAAAACAACGTATGTTTTGATTTAGAATGAGAGCTGATTCTGAAAGGCATTGTTCCACAACCTCCCACAAGGCAGATCAGCAATACAAATCGAAGACCAAATTCTGACTTTTAAGTTTGTAGTGACTTTATATAAAATTTCTATTTGAACGTTTGAAAGTGAGCATTTTTGCCTCTTACTTTTATTAGAGGATTTCCCTTCTTCAGCAGTTTTTGAAGGAACAGACATCTCTTCTGAAATATTCTCCATTTCCTGTTCAAGACCATCTTTTCTCTTCTTCTTTCTCTTCTTTTTTGCTAATGCTGGCTCTAATGCAACCTGTTCCTCTGCCTGTTCAGAAACGCCCAAAGATTCCTCATTTTCCTTCTCAGCCGTCACACCGTCTGCTTCTGCTTCTGCATCAGAAATTCCAGCTTCCTGAAGTTCATTTTGATCTTTAGCAGCTTCTGTGCTGGCAGCTTTTGCTATTGAGACAATATGGTTCTTGGTTAATAGACTGGTGGAGTACTAGGAGTCATAAATAGCAAAGGCAATTCTACTAAAAACATTTGTGTACTCATATATCACTGCCAATACACAGCCAGGTGTATGAGCAGGACTGGGGAAAGTCAGTCATTGACTTGCCAGAAAAGCTTCAGCACAGATTAACTTCAGCATTTAATACAAAACACATCCTGTACATGGGACAACACTTGGCCACAGGAAAGTCAATATGGGATGTAAAGCCAATTCAGTAAACGCCATTGTGCCTGTGCTTTTTCGCAGTTTACGCAGTCACATTTGGATTCAGGGAAAACGGACATTGCTGTTCCTACAAAGAATTTCTGTATCTCTGCAGAAATAGGTGATGATGGTTTCAGAATGTATGTCATGAAAAAGAAGTTTTTTATCAAGAAATCTATTGCAGTTGATCATTCTAACTTACATAAGAAAGCTGAAATATTATCTAGCTAATAACTGACAAACTATTTTCTGGATTTATGA
>VZRQ01006670.1:17215-28886 GCA_013397975.1 Machaerirhynchus nigripectus
GTTTGAAGGAAATTTTGTCTTGATCCTCTATTAACCACCAAGAACCTTTCTTTTCCTTCCCTTTTTCTTACTCTTAAATGAACTGGTTTCCCTGTAATTAAGAAGTCCAAAATGCAAGAGAAGTAGAAAAGCATACTCACATTGCTTTACACACAAAGTACCTTTAATCTACCACTAAAGTGTAGAAACAGAATTTCTCTAAGTGGTTTTATGTGCTAGTACATGGGATATTTTACTTAATCAAATCCAAAACCAAGGCTATAGAAAAGCAGCAACTATTTCAGTTTTAAGAGATGTTGCTTCCCAGTTGGCATCCCGTTTAAAAAGATGTTCACTTGTTTGTCTCACAATACCATTTACAGAAGAATGGGTCCTTGTGGATCAAACAAGTGAACAATGCCACAGAATTAGCAAAAAATTTATGAAATGGTGTCAGTATAGCTAGAAAGAACATATCTGTCTCTAGAAGGGAAAAGAAAGAAAAAAATAGACACACTTAAGTATTTACTAAGTGTGTTTTTAATTAAAGCACATCCATGAAAAGTCCTTTGCCAGGTACTAAGGTAGTAAGACACAATGGTGATCAACAGTAATTAAACATAATCTTTATTTTAAACAGACCAGAAAGCTAAAATAACCTTTACATGATTCTGTGAAAAGAACCATACCCCTCAGACTTAGGAAGTTAAACTACTATTAAAGGAGAAACAGAACCTTTAAAAGAAGAGGTTTTTAAATGCAAGGAATCTTTCAACACAGAAGAGTTTGCCAAAAATATGATTTTGGCCCAAAAATTCTACAAGTTAATTCATTAGCAACTCAGGGAGATACTCTGAACTGGTAAATTAGAACACCAGCACTTCAAATTGTGGAAGAGCACTATTTTCACTGTGGTATCATGTTTCTGCTCTGTTACTAATTATTGCCATCCTGCACATCAGTAAACTACACCTGAAAAAGTTACACCTGAAAAAGCTAAGATCTTCTTGCCCTGTCCACAACAGGGAAGGAAAAGATTCCCTGTGTGATTTTTCCTCTGCTAGGTTACTGACCACTGCTCTATAATGCCATCTCAAGCACTCTTTTAAAGTACCTCTTGACTTCTTCTGCGACCTTGGAGACTTCTTTTCCTTTGGTTTCTGGCTTTTAACAGTCTTTTGCTTCCTCTTTTCCTCATCTGCTAAGACCTTCTCAAGAAGCTGGGCAAAGAATTCAAAATCAAAGGGTCGTTTTTCTTCTACCAGATTAAAGCAAAGAAATAGAACAGATTTCAAAGTTGATTATTTTTTCGAGTTTCAGCTTTGTAAAATAATCAGTGATACATGACATGATATTAAAAGGAAAAGGTTGTATACATTTAAACAGAATTCTTCTTGAAAATACTTTCGTGTCACCTAAGTAGGGGCTGAAGTTGACATAAAGGTGACTGGATTATGGTAGCTTGGTTTTAAAAAATAAGTTATAAAACTAAGTAGTTCAGAAAAATTAGGAACTGACAAATACATAAACTGTACCATAGTACCAAATAATGTATTACCATGCTGCTGTAGGATGTATGTGCCTCATTCAACTAACAAAGGAAGTCTTTAAGGGCTCTCAAGCAGTTTACAATAAGTAACTGCTAGAAATTCCAGAAACGAGCCAGAATTATCTTCAACTGAATACATAGAAGAAAGTTTATATTAATGTCATTTAGCAGACATCTAGAAAAGACAGAAAATAAATCTAAAGATCGCTACTGTGAACTATGCTTGTTATAAAAACCTAAGACGCCACAGCTTCTGGACTCATCTTTGAGTAAAAACTTTCTTGTAAGTAATTCAAACATGGCAAAGCACAGAAATTACCATGAAAATAAATGGCTACCATTTCATGGCTCAGTATAGGGTGGGGAATATTTACTTACTGAAAGCTTTGTCTATTCTCCATCCATTAGCTTTTTCCTCACGTTTGAACTTGTTCTAAAAGCAAATGCACAGTTGTGTTTAACATTAAGCAAGAAATGCAAGAATATGTTGTACAAAATGGCAGCTCAAGAGAAGCCTTCAGTGCAACAAACCAACTGAAGTTGTTGAAATTTACATGCACATTCACAGAACACAAGTTTGTAATTAATTTTTAAAAATAAGATCTGTTACCATAGGTATCCCAGTTACACTTTTTTATTATTATTTTCTACATCTTTTCCTGACTTTTAATCTAAGCAAGGTTTGAAATAGCAAAGACTTTCCCAGCTGTGTACAACAAAAGAGACAACACAGAAGCCCCTCACCAAACAGCCATTTAGGATTATCAGCCTTCTTCAACTAAAACAAAGTACATCTAAGTATGCTAGATTTATGCTAGATAAATTCACTGAAATTCAACCAGCATTTCGATGTTTCAGATACTTACAACCTCTTGAAACAATTAAAAAAAAAGCATTACTATGGAGAAAATTAGCATCAAAATTATCAACACTAATAGAGGAAGCATGGGAATGCAAATAAGAAAAAGAAAAGTAAAACCAGATGTTTAATTACTCTATTGAGTGCTTTAATTTTTACCTTAATTTCTGCTCTGGCTCTGTGAGGAAACAGCCGTCCAATCAAAGAGAAGTCTGTTCCTACCATACTGATAGCTAGAAAGAACATATCTGTCTCTAGAAGGGAAAAGAAAGAAAAAAATTAGACACACTTAGGTATTTACTAAACCATCCTTCTTGCTATCAGAAATAAAAACAACTTGGCAAACTTAAAGTCATAAGATCAGTAACTCTGAGGCTGTTTACTGTAGCTGCAAGTCTAGGTGAGTACATTTGGAGTATGTTTGTTATTTTACCTAGGTCCTTCTAGTAACATTTGCTGAATGAACTAACAACAGAAAGAACTGTCTAATCCATTAGAAAACTGCAGAATGTGAAGTATGTTTTCTATGCTTTCTAAAGCTAGTAAATCAAAGCTAACCCACCCAAAATTGTCCGTGTCCATTTTTATTACGAACACAAGCACGAACAAATTCATAAAAACACCACGTAAATTTACCATCTCCATTATTATTTAACAGGAAAAGAGCACATTCCAAAAAGAGCACAGTGAATTCTGAAGCTTATTTTTCCATCTACAGCTGTAAAAAGTAATTTGCAATTGTAAAAAGTCTTGCACAGTGTTGTAAGCCTAGAGATGAAAGTCAATTGACAGCAGGAGTAATGAAGAACCCAACCCACCCACTCATAAAAACAGAGCTGTCCATTTGCACTGAAATCAGTCCACACAGAGATACCTTATACAATCTATTCCTGCCTATGCTGGAAGAACCTAGTTAAGAAGTACCATACAGAGCTGAAATATCTGTAAGCCAGAATCCGAAACTATGCTTTTGATAAAGCAAACTAGCATTTCCTCAGCATCTGTACATCCATGGCAGAAAAAAGCACAGGTAGCCTACATATTAAAAAGGCACTGGATTTTTTAAAAATGAGAGTTTTCACAGTAAATATCACAGCTCTGCCTGTTTTAAGAGTTTGGAGGGTTGAGATGACATGACATGTAAGTAGATCCATTTACTCCATTGGGGATAAAAACTGTCTAGTATAAAGCATAGGTGGAAAACTAGGACTTTTCTGCAGACTCAAAACTTGAAATCAAAAATATACTCACCTTTATTTGACCATGGTTTTGTGTAAAAACTTTTCCTGAAGCTGGAATACGTCGTTGTAGAGCCACGCTCAAAGATGGGATCATTTTCTTCTACAACACATGGACCTTTTGTTCTTAGAACTTCTACAGTTAAGCTGGGAAAGTAAACACACAAAAAGACTCACCTCAAAATATTGCTAAGAAAACATATAGTAGATGTTTATAAGACAGCTGTTCAAATTTTTTGCCTCAAGTGAGCGTTTCTACTGTGTAATTCATTTTAATAATTACACTAAAATGTACTTTAATGGGAGAATGCAGCAAGACATCACCACCCTATTCACCCTATGTAAGTAAATTTGCTTTTTCTGTTTTATAAGATATAATACAGACAGACATAATTAAGTAGCTTTAAAAAAATACTTTTTAACATTTGAGAAATATATTTTGCAAAACCATGAGAGCCTCTCAGTATCCTTCTATAATACTTCCAAATTCTTTTACCAGGCCCTTCTTATCCTTAAACCTTGGCCTAAATCTCATGTTAATAATATCTCTGGGGAACTCAGAAATTTGATAATCTACTTTTTAAAAGTTGTATTCTAAGCAAGGTTACTGAAAACACTGACAGAAGAATAAAGCAGCAACATGCAAGATGCAAAACCGGAGCAAATCATACTGAAAACCAAATAATAGTAAGCAGATACATGCTAGCTGTGAGAAGCAACAAAGTCAGCTAAATAGAAGACATTTGGAAGTCTGGCAAATCTTCAGTGTTCATTCACTGTAATAAAATATGTAATCTTCCTCTCTACCTTCTTCCCCAAAAGCATTTCTCACAAAGCATGCCGTTACAGAGATGCGGATTACTGCTGCCCGTATTCTGCCACACACTTGCGCTGTTTCCCAAGTCAGCGTAGCTCAGCTCTCAAACATAAATACACTCATACTCGTCACAGTCCAAAGTAGTCCTCTATTTACAAACTGAGCCGCAATGCAGTACTGTCCATGAGTCAGGCAAAGAATTTACCTTTCTTCATCCAGAATGATTGAACCATCTTCTGCTACTTTCACACGAGGAACGAGAAGTGGGCCATCCTGGCTCTCTTCCCCATTCTCTTCTTCTTCCTCCTCCTCTTCTTCATGATCAGGAGTACTTTTGTCTTCCTGTCTACAATTTTTAAGACAGCAAGCAAAAACACTGTTAAGTGTTCTGAATTGCTGCACAGTATGTCAGACATTCAAAAATTTGATGAACCACCCAGCAATGCAACACATCAAGAAATTAGTCAATACGTGAAATTTTGAAACCTGCTTTTCATTCTACTGTAAAATGGAAATATGCAAAAACTTAACATTGAAAGAACATTAACAAAATGTTCTTTAACCACCCCACCTGCCCAAATTACAATTTTTATAAATTAGGCAGTGATACTGAAACAGTGAAAAAAATACACCCACACTGTTAGCATTATCACAGAAATGCAGTTTTATTACAACAGAAAATGTTTTGACTATACTTCACCATCAAGACTTACTCTTTCATTTGACTCGGTGCAGAGTTTTTTTCTGTTCTCTTTTCTTCTGCCAATGAAGACCTAGAATTTCATAAAAAGCTAGAGATGATTGCTTGTACAGATACATTTCTGCTTTATTCCACAAAACTGGCTTTTAGTGGACAATGGACAAAGAAACACAAAGTCTTTTTTTTTTCAACTCTTGGTATCACATCTGGATTTAAGTCTAACTACACAACCACCACTGCTTAATGAATTTTGCCCTTTTTTTGTACAAGCAGGGACAAAAAAAGATATTTCAAGCAGAAACCCAGTGCAAGGATACAGGGAATGTGAGAGCATTTTGCTTGTTACCTCCTTAGGGACTATTCAGTGTAGAAGAAAAAATAAGGAAAGTGATAAATAAAACACACAAACATTAACAAGCAGGTGGTAACAGACAATACCAGAAAACTCATCTGCTAGTGAAAGAACAGGACTTGGATAAGTGTACTTCTGTTCATGTGATTGCTTTTGGTAGTAGCAGGAAAAAGGCCCTGCTCTGCTCTGCCTGTGGCAGCCTGTGCAGCCAGCTGCATTAGTGTTCCCTGTATGCACCTCAGCCTTGCTACCAGTGAAACATGTCAGAGGAACAGCAACAGCTACATCCATCCAGTTGGAACGTCAAGACCTCGCGGGTCTTGCAGTGCCTTTTGTACTTCAGCACCTAGAAGAAGAAATGCTTAGCTTCCTGAGTCCACTAGCTCTGGCAGGCAATTATAACATCCCTAACAGCGACAACTAAAAATTTCAAAGCAGGCAGTTGAAAAAAAAAAATTCTACTATTCTGTCTTTCTACAAAGATAAATCAACACTAGGGACAGGTTCATGTTCATGTATTTCAACAAGTACACAAAGGTCCATTCTCACTAGAATTAAGCAGACATGAAAACTAGAAGCTAATCTAGAAGCTTTTGTTGTAGAACCATTGCAACAATACTGTATCTGTGCTAATACTCCATATTTAAGTAATATAGGAGTCAAAAAGTAATTTAACCTAAGGACAGGGAAAAAAAGTCATACTTACTTCATTGGATTGTTTTCTGGCAGATAGTATATTAAGTCCCTCATCGTCATTTTAGAACGATCTGGTGGAGAACGTCCTTCGATTACTGGAGGCCTGTGTTTCAACTTCTTCCATACAAAACAAAATGAAACAAAAGAAAACAAAAACCACTTAGATTCACCCTAGAAGTATTTTATATTTCACAAATTATTATTACTTTGTTTGTTTACAAAGTACCCCATTCATGGAATTTTGTTGTTCACACACCCACAGCACTCCCAAGAACTAAAACAAGATTATCTTAAAATTGTCTGTTTCTTAGAGATGGCATTACAGACCCTTAAGTCACTTACCCTTTCAGAGACATTCAATACCTGGCACAAATAAGTTAGAAGTTATTCAAAATTACAGAACTCTGGCAATTATCAACCTGAAAAAATAGGAGACATCCCAAATCCAAACTTTTTGCAGCGTACTTCCCTGCTGTACTACCGACTGTGAAACTCTCAAAATTGGAATGTTGACTATAAAATAAAACCAGGTGTCATGTCAAAAAGACTTGTGGTCTAATCAAATAAAAAGATACACAATTCCTTGTGAAACCTGTATTATTGGGGAACAAAGTGCTGCTACTGCTTATAAAACAAATAGAGAGTTATGAGGTATGACAGACTACTAGGAGTAAGCAGCTGATGATCATCAGAAAACACTGCTGCAAAGAGATAATGCAAAGTGAATCAAGTCTTGCCCTTCACAGATAAGCACTGCTCAACACAGAGGCCTTACCATCCGCTCTTTCTTCAGCTCTTCTTTAAGCATTTCTCTTAACTTCCGAGCTTTGAGGATCCTTTCACGGTCAGAACATGTTCGTTTGACTTTCTCAGGAGAAGGCTTCGCAGGTAGCTTTTCCTCCTGTGGTCGTGATCTTTCCTGTGTTGGTCTCTCCTTCAGAGGAGAGGGTACATTCTTCTGCAAGCTATCATCACTTTTCTGAGCAGCTAAACCAACAGTTTGCTCTTTGTTCACAGATTTTTTTAGCGGTGAAAACTGTGGCACTTGAGGCACAGGTGTTTTCTTCTCAGGAAGCATGGGAGACTTTACAGAGCTTTCAACATCACTCTTTTCTGATGGGGAGGGATCTTTCTGAAGCGAAGCACTGCCATCAGAAGCCTGTGATGTTCGCCTCTGCGGTTTTGGTGCAGAACGGTGAGCAGACGATGGTCCAGCTCTGGGTTTGACAAGATTTGGCATGGTGGAGATACGTTTTCTTCTCTGTGTAAGCATCTCTGCAGGTTTACTAGCTTCCGCAGTGTCAGTTGTATAATCAGCCTTGTCATTGCTGGAAAATTTAAGAGAGTATTCTGAAGTACTTTGCAGTGACAGATTTGTTACTCTTACTTTCAAGATGTGTTTATGGGCCAATCAGTATAAACACCATGCTACAGGAAAGCAATTACACACAAGAAGCCATGCCAGGACCAACCTGTAGCTGGTACTTCCTCATAAAATAATCAGCTCTAAGAACTGGCATATTATTTTCTAGTACTAATTACTGATCAACAAGCTTGCAACAGTAACATGTTCCCACATCCCACCTCTTTTTTTGGAAGACTCTCTCCTTTCAGCTGAAAATACCAGCACCATAAAGCTTTATTAAAAATTACCCACATTACATAGGCAACATATTAAAAACATTTTAACAAAGCTGTATGTAACAAGTAGTTTGATGACTTTTATTACAATAAATGTAAACATTCCTCTTACATATTTACAAGTAGATGATATGTAAACTGCGACTTCCAGAAAAACCTCAGTAAACTGTTGCTCACACTTAACTACTGCTCACACTTAACACACCAACAACCCTTAGCTTCCCTGGAAAATTTTGTTATGTAAGTACTTTTTCTATCACTTATGCAGAAATAATTTTCAAAGTGCAAATAAAATTGCCAACCACTATGATCATCCCAAATCTGCTGACTCCACCAGTGTTTGCCTTCATGGCTGTTGCTCATAGTAAGACTGCAGTATAATTATAACTGAGTCATAAAGAGGGGGTTTTTTTAATTTTATGTTGGAACGATGCCTGATTTCTGTATGTAAGGACAACCACACCCATGATTCACTTAGACATTTTTAAAAATGGTCAGAAGCAAATGCTTTCCAAGGAATATAAAAAAGGTATAAACATACAGTGAAACTTTCCAAAATTCTCTCCAGATACTTTCTGTGATTCAGGGAAATGCTGCAGATGATGTGTTTGCATTTAGCAGCCTCTATTAAATGGCTGAATCAATTTGTCCCACTCTGTGAGTTCATACACATTTTTAGTACAGAATACCCCTGGGCAAAGAGTTTAGAGGGCTTATTACATAGTGCCTATTTGTGTGTTTTGAATGAGATCCTTGCAACTTCCACTCAACACCCACTGCTCTCTGTACAGCAGGAGACAGTGGAAAGTAATTCTTCATTCACCTTCTCCATACCACCTGTGTGACATGGAGTTTTTAATCAGAGTGCAACACTGGATTTCTGAACAGCTAAATATTATTTAATGGAAAGTGTATTAAAAAATTTAAATTATCTTATGCTTATAAAATTTTCACTTCCCTGATAATTAACAAAACTTATTCAGTATACAGAAAACAAAACAGTGTAAAGTGACTGATGCTACAGACGCAGACTTGAGCAGCAGTGAGTGAAGAGATCAGTGTCTGCCCCTCCACTTCCCCTCATGAAGAAGGTGCAACTGCAATGAGGTCTCCCCTCAGTCTCCTCTTCTCCAGGCTGAACAGATCAAGTGACCTCAGCCACTCCTCATATGGCTTCCCCTCAAGACCCTTCACCATCTTGGTTGTCCTCCTTTGGACACTCTCTAACAGCTCAATGTCTTTTTTACTTTGTGACACCCAGAACTGCCCCCAGCACTGGAGGTGAGGCCGCCCCAGTGCAGAGCAGAGCGGGACAATCCCCTCCCTTGCCCGGCTGGCAATGCTGTGCCTGATGCACCCCAGGACATGGGTGGCCCTCCTGGCTGCCAGGGCACTGCTGGCTCATGTTCAACTTGCCATCAATCAGGACCCCCAGGTCCCTTTCCATGGCACTGCTTTCCAGCCTCTCGCTCCCCAGTCTGTCCGTACACTCAGGGTTGCCCCATCCCAGGTGCAGAATCTGGCACTTTCCCTTTTTGAACTTCATATGGCTGCTGTTTGCCCAGCCCTCTAATTTGTTGAGGTCTCTCTGCAGGGCCTCCCTGTCCTTGAGGGAGCCAACAGGTCCTTCCATTTTGTATCATCTGCAAACTTTCTTAATACACTTTCAAATCCTGTGTCCAGGTCATTTATGAAGATGCTGAAGAGCACAGGGCTGAGGCTGGAGCCCTGTGGAACCCCACCAGTGACAGGTCACCAGTCTGATGTCACCCCATTCACTGTAACCCTTCGTGCCTGACCCATGAGCCAGTTGCTCACCCATCCCGTGATATGTTTATCCAGCTGTGTGCTGGATGTTTTGTCCAGAAGGAAGGATACTGTGAGAGCCAGTCTCAAAAGCTTTACTGAAATCTAAAAAGGTTACATGAACTGGTTTCCCTTGGTCAGCTAGGAGGGCTACCCTGTCAGAAGGTTATATGGCAAAGGTCTATTTTTTAGGCCATGACAATAGATCAGAGTGCTTTTCAGAATTGCACTGGTATCTAGTTTGAAACTTAAAATTATATTACACTGATGCACCTGTTAAACTACAAACACGGAAATCTTTAACAAATCTGCTGAATTAGCAACAGTACCACCTACGTAAAAAACAGGAAAACTGTCTTCATTTAAAAAAAATAATCAGAGAGCAAAATACCCAGTAAGGTGATCCCTGTAACATAAAAACTTTATAAATAAAACTTGAAAGAATGACATCCTTAAAGCACAGTGCAAAACAAGTAAAGATGTAAGACACAAGTTTAATAAAAGTTAGCACATGTTTCCTTAAGACATGCCAAGCCAACTAGTCTGACACCTGAATTTCTACCCACTGAAACAGAAGACTCTAACACTGTTTCATCACACTGTCATAAGGGACAAGCTTCAACTAAAAGAAGAGAGGTATTCATGAAAGATGCAAACCCAGCTGTACAAAAGAAGTGTGAATGTTGTTCTGAAGAACAATTACCAGACTCAGGAAATGTCCTGAAACACTGATCTGTACTGCTTTTAGTGGGGACAGAGTCAACTTCCCTCACAGTAGCTCCCATGGTGCTGTTTCAGATTTGTGACACAACGGCATTGATAGGCCACCCATGTTTCCAGCTACTGCTGAGCAAGGACTATGCAGCACCAGGGTCTTTTCTCACACTGCCCCATAACTGAACACTGGGGATGGGCAAGAAACTGGGAGGGGACACAGCCAGGACAGCTGATCTCAAACAACTGAAGGGATATCCCACACCATGTGGCATCATGCTCCTCAGTAAAAGCTGGGGGAAGAAGAAAGAAAGTAGGACATTTGGAATTATGGAGTTTGTCTTCCCAAGTTGCTGTTCTGAGCCATGGATCCCTTCCTTCCTGGAGAGAGTCAAACACCTGCAGGTAGTGGTAAATGAATCCTCAATTTCGCTTCGCTTATGTGCACTATTAAGCTATTTCTTAATCTTTATCTGTCTTTATCTTGACACACCTTTTCTTGCACTTCTGCCGTTTTGATTTTCTGCCCATCCAAGAGGCTGGGAGGGGCAGGGATGTGGGGAAGCAAGAAATAAGCTGTGAGGGATTTAGCAACCAGCCGGGCTTAACCCACAATAGGGAGTCCTAAGGCAAACTTTACCATGTGTTTCCATCACAATAAAAAGCACTTAAAAAACAAAACAGGCAAAAAAACCCACAAAAAGACAGAAAGTCCTCCCTTGCCAATGCATGAAGAAATGAACACAAAAGAGAAAATGCTGTAGGGATGCAAAATCAGACTCATCTGGCTACAAAGCACAAAGAATTTTGGTGCACACAGCAAACCAGAGCTCCTGGCTGCTGTGGAGCCAGAAAAAAACGAGTGTCAGACCACATTGGGCTACTCCTTTGCAGTCTTAACTTACAGAATCACAGAATCAATTAGCTTGCAAAAGACTTTGAGATCATCGAATCCAACGTATGACCCAACACCACCTGGTCAACCAGACCGTGGCACTAAATGCCACGTCCAGTCTTTCCTTAAAACACCTCCAAGGACAGTGACTCCACCACCTCCCTTGGCAGCCCACTCCAATGTTACTTCAAGCACCTGCTGCACAACGGCAGTGAAGAAACTCGGGTTCAGCTTAGGCTGTGAACGTGTCGAACATCCACAAGTCCTTGTCTGACAACCACGGACGCACTGTCACCGAGCACCGACCGCACGCGTCTTTCAGAAGGCTTTCAGGACGAGCCAGACCCCAGCCGCAGCACTGACAACCAGAGGGTGACCGGCCACGACAACCAGCGCTACGGAGAGCCACCACTACTTCCCCGGAT
>VZRQ01006670.1:29538-62873 GCA_013397975.1 Machaerirhynchus nigripectus
AGACAGTTCCGGTGGTGGGAGCTGTGTGGGCCGTTGTTGGGCGGGTCGCGGCCGTAACGGTAGCGGTGCTGCTCGGCCTGAGCGTCTCGCCATGACCCGTGAGTACCGAGGGGGCTACTGGGGTCCTGTTGGGTAGCGAAGTGGGCGGCGGGACTTGGGCCGCCCTCCTGGTCGGCTCCAGGCATGGGCGCAACACCGAGGGCAGCCCGGCTGGGGGTCATGCCGGGGCCGGGAGTCGGCCCCTCTGAGGCCGCTGCCGCGTCTCGGTCTTTGCGGACTTGGCGAAATCTCGGCAGTAGTGAGTGCGTGGGGATGAGGCTTTTTCCCACGTCCTGCCGCCATTCGAAGCTGGAGACGAAAACATTCTCCTCCGCTTTCTGGTGTAGCAGTGGTGGCGGGACGGGGGAGAGAAATAAAGGTGATGATGAGCTGGAACAACAGTCACATTCCATTTCAGTCCGGCTGCCGCCCAGCCTGAAAATAAAAGACTTTTATATCAGTGCTGTACACTGAATATTATGCTGCTTTACTTGTGGTTGTTGAGGGTGTTCTTGAAAGGGCAAGAGCACTTGGTAAGTCATAACTGTGTTCAGTGCTGACGAACGGCAATGTTCGTATACCCGTTCTAAAATGGCGGAGAACTGAACCGGACCTGGGATGCTCCGGCTGCCCTGACTGCTGGGATTGCTCCTGTGCCTTCTGCCTTTTATATTTGGCAGTACAGAAACTCCTTGTGTTTAACTGAGGTTGTGCTTTCACATTCAGTCGAAAAAACCACGGTTTTGAGGCTGTGCTTTTCGCATTCAGCTCAAAAATATGAAGTTTAGCAGCACACTGCTGCTAAAGTGCAGCTGAAGATCTGGAATGTAAACAGTTTGTGCACAAAACGTGATAAAGAGGCACGTTTAGGATTTTTATTGGTATATTTCTTCTTCTGGAGTTGGAAGAGCAACGACAGCTTGAACTAAGGTGTATGGCTTGCACAAGCAGGCCAGGATGGGGATGGTTGAGGAGGAATGTATAAAGGTGTATAAGCAGGAAGGGTGTGCTGGTCTTCTTGTGGCAGTTCATGCTTGAATTTCAGGAAGCTGAATTGTCTTCTGTTGGGACAATTTAATGGAAGACTTAGGTTAATATTACAGAATGTAGGAAAGACAACTAGTTCCCTTGAAGATAGGGATACTTATCCTAGGTGAAGTAGTGGGGCCAAATAGTCCTTGGTGATGTTTACTTGGAAGTAGGGATGGTACAAGTAAGTTTCTCTTTAGACAGTTGTTTGGTACTCTATGCTTCATGTGCATTCTATATTGATCAGCTTTTCTGCCTGCTCTGCTTTGCTGTGCAAGCTGCTTTTCAGTGATGCAATTGAGTTTTGTTCCTAAATTTAAAACCTTACAGTGTGTATGGAAGAACTGTGCAGAGCCTATGGCCAGTGTTTACTTGGAAAACAAGGAAGAACTGGAGGTTAAGGGTGGAGAGTGATTGCTCTTAGGGAAGTACATAAGGTTTGGGGTGGAGGGTAATTCTGGCTTTAGCAGTGTGTTCTGACTTCCTCTCTGCTTCCTTCCTGATAAAAGATACTTTTTTTTTTTTTTTTTTAAAACCGCACAAAAGACCGCTTTTGTTGCTGCCCAGTTGTTGATATAATGTTCTTGGCTCCTGAGCACCACAAAAGTCAGGAACCATTTATGGCCTGGAATGTGTCATCTGCTTATGAGTCATCAAGTTCTAATCAACACTAGTGCTGCCAGAGACAGTTTGGTTTGCTTCAGCCTCTGAACAAAGAGCTGCCCTTCGTGTAGATAGACTTTGGGGACAGGATTGTAGTCAGGAGGATGAGTAGAAGTTTTGTTAGCTTTTTCAAAAGGTAGCACTTAATGCCCTGTCAAAAAAAAATCTTCCAAGGCAGGTGCAGCCCTTGGGAAGCAATAGTCATACAGGGCTGTTTTCACTTGAGCTTCTGGCATCTCTTACCAGCTAGTCCATAGGCTGTTGTGAGGAATGCACAATCCCCTGCTTCTGCAGGGTTGCTCCTGTCTACTTGTTGACATGGCAGGTATCTTTGTCAGATCAGAAATGGTGTGGGTACAAAGTGGTGGATCATATCAGCAGGTTGTTGTTTAGAAGTAACCTAGTCCTAAGGTGCTTTCATAGACCAGAAATTACAGGCACTTGGAAGATTAAGATCTCTGGCTTGGAGACTGAAAGATAGCATAGGCAGTCTTAAGACTGTAGAGAGACTGAAAAGAGACACAACAGAAATTATGGCGAGATGGAATTGTCATTTTTGAGCATAAAAGAATGTGATTGTATTTGTTCAACAGCACAAATGGGTATGCCTAGTATATCTGAAACACTCTCAGCCCAAAAGAGGTAGAGCAAGAAGTACCAAGCCAGTGAACCAGTTCTGGCAGAGTCAAGATTATGAAGAGTTAAACTTTAGGTAGGAGTTAGAAACAATTTGTACTGATTAAACCAAAAGATAAGTTGGCTAAGTATAGTGCTATTCACTGTTATGTACCTGTCTGAAACTTTGCTTATAGTAAATGAACTGTCATAAGGACAAAAGCTGATAGAATTATAGCTAGCACTTAGATTGCATGACCAAAATACAGGCAGGAGGTATGGACAGTCTCCAGAAGGCTTGCTGAGACTTGCCCATAATAGAAGGTAGAAAGTTCATGGTGATGAAGAGGTCCCTGACTTCATCTTTCAAGACCACTGACTCAAATCAAGACCACTGACCCAAATAGGAAAAGGAATTGCGCACACACAATGGACTAATAACCTCATTTTAATAAGAAGCGAGAAATGGGAGGTGCTGAAAATATGTATATGATTAATATGCAACACTTTGTGAAATAAATAGAGGACAAATAGCCATGTAAGGTGCTGGCATGTCTCTAGGAGGCAACTCCCATGCTGTCTGCCGGCGCAATGAACATACCACTTTCTAATTTTAATTAGTTAGAGAGTTTCTGTCCGTGAATATTGTGATTTTAACGTTTCAGCAGGTTGGAGCAAACTAGAACTAAGGAAGAGAATACTGAGGGAAGATTGCCAGGTAATGCAGAAGAGTTTGCAGTTGTGATGTCAGTGGCCATTGCCTAGAAGACCCTGAGAATTTAGATGGGGAGTTGAAAGTTTTGATGTCATGCTGCCAGGAACTTCGCATGATCAAAGAGATTGCATTCCTAACTTCTTGGGAGTTTGTGGGGTTGGTAGTCCTGGGGAAAGCTGTCTGTTCCCTGAAGAAGTGTCTTCTATACTGACAGGGATGTGGGTTTGTGTCTTTTATATAGAAGTAATGTTATTCTTGTCACTTCGTTGAAAGTAATTCCAACTAGTTGCTAATGCCCATGCTTAGGTTCTGCACTTGATTTCAAAGTAAAACAACCTTTTGAGGTCACCTCTTCAATAATACTTGAGCATAATCAATTTCAATACTGTTCTTTCAGTCTAAAATTAATTCATGAGCTACACTGAATGCTGGAATCTGTTTGAGAGTGAATGACTCCTCTTTGGATGAGTTACTGATGTCATTTTGCCCAGCCTATTGGTGCAATGGTTTTCCTTCAGTCTTTTATGGCAAAGTACATTTTGTTGCTGTAAGGAATATTATAATTTTTGTGATCTCTTGAACATGATGTATAGAATTGTAAATGTGACAACTGTGAGCCTTTAATTTCTCCTGTTGTGCACTGGAAGAGGACACTGAGATAGAAGATATGACCAAACCGGCTCTACACGTTGTGCCAAACCTTTATAATACTCTTAGACAGGCAGAGTGCGTGGGGAAAAAAAACAAGTGGTAGTACTTATTTAACTGTATATTATCTTGCAGGTGGGAACCAGCGTGAACTTGCCCGCCAAAAGAACCTGAAAAAAACTCAAGAGATCCACAAAGGCAAAAGGAAAGAAGATAGCCTATCTGCTTCTCAGAGGAAACAGAGGTAAGATCAGTAAAGTTGAGTAAATCTTTGGGTAGAAAAGGAGGGGGAAATGGTTCAGAAAGAATCCAGTGTCTTAGCTGGCACAGTATTTGAATACTTTGTTTTGGTTCATTGTCCAATCACTTGCCAGAGCATAAGCCATGGATGAAATTTTGCTGTATCTGGTGTTAAACAAATCTACTTTTTCTAAGTCCTGTAAAGCTTTCTTTTTATGAGCAGCTTTTTCCCTACTACAAATAGCAAAAGATTGTGTAATATTTTCTTGAAGATGTTTGAGCCATTATGTCTTTTACTTCTAAAACCGTAAGAATTACATGAGGTTTACTTATCAAGTAAATTGTCTGCCTCATGGGGTAATGCATGCACTGAAAAAATACAGGGTAATAAAAACAAAGGTCTCATGGCTAACCGAGAAATTTTATACTGATCTTGTTTCCCTCTTCAAGAGGGGCTTACTAAAGGGCAAAAGCAAGCTGGAGGGAACTCTGCTTAGAAAAATTGTGAGCCAGTATCCAACTTTTTTTTCTTCACAGAGACTCTGAAATCATGCAGCAAAAGCAAAAAGCAGCTAATGAAAGGAAGTCTCTTCAGGCCGGAGCAAAATGAGCTGCCACTATGGAGAAGATGGAGTGCACCAATGAGGCAGAACGACCTAGAAGCTGATTCAGAAAAGTGTCCGGCTATTAAATGATTAAATGTTTATTGTGCAGAGTTGTTTGAGTTGTTCAACTAGCGTTAGTTAGAGTATTTTCTGGTTACTATAGGCCTAGTTGTCTAGAGTGCTCTTTCAAAACTGACTACACTCTTCTGCATGTGTATGAATAAAAGTACCAAGCAATAGCTTTATTGTAGCTTTTGCTGCATTTGTTAGTTTTATTTAGTGGTTCCAGTAACAGATTTTCTACAGTTAGACCAGATTTGGTTTTCTGAATTCTAAAAAATACAGCTTCATTCAGAATGGAACACACTTGTAAAATGTGCTTAACCTTGTAGAGGTCTGAACTCTAAATCTCATTCTAAAATATTTTTACAATAAAATGTTGCATGAAATACTGTCTAATTTTAAATGGTTATGCTTGATAATCAGTTGATTTCTAAAAACTTACCAAGAACACAAGAAATGGATTGCAGAGAAATGCAGTATAAGAATGTTAGTGTAGTATAAAGTATAAGTGAAGTTTATAAGGAATGTGTATTATAAGCACTATCACATGCAGTGCAAGTCTGCCTTGTAGGAAAAGATGCCTGTTGAGTTACAGACTTCGTTGGTGTACAAAACTGACACAAACAACTCCAGATGCTAACTTAGAGAAGCTGCAGACTTGATGCTCATGCACTGCAATGTAAGCAGATCTTGAAATTGTCGCACCACTAAAATGGTTTGAAATTACTGCTTAAGCTCACCTCAGGAATAAAAGGTAGCGTGAAAAACTCAGCCCTTGCTTCACAGGCATGCTTGAGTATGCTAGGTACTGACCAGGGGAAAACTGTTGAGGAAACTTCCCTGTCTGACCATCCAGAAGCCACTCTGGCAGTCACATTCGCAGTATCTGAACTGGGATTGAAGCCCGTTCACAGCTACACCCCGCACACTCGCAGTCAGACCAGAATTCCTTACCAGCTCAACCCCAGGTTTCCCATAGCAGTGTCATACATCCTGATAGTTAATATAATTTAATCTCGGTGCAATAACTAATAAAGTAACAGCTCCAGCTTGTGCCTCTGAGGAGGGAACCCCTGAGCTTTTATACCCTCACAGTCTGAGGTTGGGTTGTCAGCTCCTGCTGTGTCTCAGCTTCCTGGCTGCTGCCACAGGTCCCTGTGCCCTCTGTTGTGCAAAGGGTTGGCAGTCACTGCCTCTTGCCTCGGGCTCCCACTGCAGCTGCACCCGGAGCTGCCTGCACTGAATGCGTTCCTCAGCAACTGCTTTCAGTCTCTAGAGATAACTTCTGAAGCCTTTGCTTTTGTAAGCTCTGTTCTATCTAAATGCAATAATTTATTGTTTAACAGGCCCCTGGCACAGCTTGAGGAGAGCTGGAAGAAAAATGTAACTGTTGCTGGAAACATCTGCAGCTGGTTGTGGATGCTGAAAAGCTTTCAGCAGAGAAATTTTCCAGATTTCTACCGCATTCTGTGAGAACTCTGCTTTCCTCACGCAAGCTATGAAAAACAGTGAGACTGTTTTTGTAAACGAATTCTCTATCTTAACACCTGCAGTTTGTTTTCTAAGTTTGTTATGGTATATTGGGAAAATATTTTGGAATGGATGTTGTAGAGTCTCGGCCAATGACTTTGAGGGGTGGTTGGCCAAAGAGCCAATGGCCTCCTGCCATCCTGCGGACCAAGTTATAAAAACTGGTCTTAATTAATTAATAAAAAAGCTCAAGCTCTATTCTCCCCGGACTTGAATCTTGTGTCATGGTTTCTCTCCATCCCCAGTACAACAACAACAGTTGGTGAAAAACTAAGTAAATTCACAGAATTGTTAGGGTTGGAAGGGACCTGTGGAGATCATCCAGTCCAACTCCCCTGCCAAGGCAGGCTCACCTAGAGCAGGGGACGCAGGAATGCGCCTAGGTGCGGTTTGAACGTGTCCATTGAGGGAGACTCCCAGGACCTCTCTGGGCAGCCTGTTCCAGTGCTCTGCCACCCTCAACGTAAAGAAGTTGTCACATTGAGGTGGAACTTCTTGTGGTTTAGTTTATGGCCATTACTGCTTGTTCTGTCGCTGAGCACCACTGAAAAGAGTGGCACCAGCCTCTGGGTACCCACCTTTGAGATACCTGTATGTACTGATGAGATCCCTTCTCAGTCTTCTCTGGACTGATTAGGCCCAGCTCCCGCAGTCTCTCATCACAAGAGAGATGCTCCAGACCCCTCATCATCTTTGTGACCCTTTGCTGTAGCTCCTTGTCTTTCCCNAGCGACGACTCGGACATCTGGGACGACACGGCCCTCATCAAGGCGTACGACAAGGCGGTGGCCTCCTTCAAGGTAAGGGGTCGGCGCTGCCGTGGCCGGATCCTGGGCCTGAAGCCGCCGGATTGGCATTTATTGGTTTTCTCCTTTCTCTTCCCGTAGAATGCGTTAAAGAATGGGGAGTGCTCGGAGCCTTCAGACAAGCAGGAGCAGCGCCTGATGATAAAGAGAAAAAACCATAAAAAGATCCGAAATAGAAAGAAGAGCAATACAGCGCCTTTGAAACAGGTTGCCTCACTTGTAAATGCCAGTGGTGCTCGTACTGCTTGTTGTACTTCGGTACTCAAAAGTATCTGCTTCGTCTTCTTGATAGTAACATTTTGGGGTGGTGATGTGGGGGGTGATAACGTTATAAACCTTATTTTTAGGTTACATAGAGGAATTTCAGTAAATACAAAGGAAACACTGTAGGTGGGATCCATCTTTTCGGACAAAAAGTAGTTAAGGAAAATGCACCTTCTGTCCAACCATTGGTGCAGGTATTTACACGCTTCTCTTGCTTCTGTTGCAGTGGAAGGTTGGTGACAGCTGCAATGCTGTTTGGTCTGAGGATGGTAATTTATATCTAGCAACTATTGCCTCCATCAACCAGAAGAGAGGCACATGTGTGGTCACTTATACAGGATATGGAAATCAGGAGGAGCAAAATCTGTCTGATCTACTTCCTCCACCCAGTGATGAAACAGTAAATGGGATGGGGCATTCTGCGGAGGTGAGGGACTTTTTCATTCTTCTGTAAAGAAATAGGAAAGTGGGAGAATCTAGTTTTTTTAGTATGTCTGGTGACACTGCTGTTGTTCAGGGTGAGAAGCAATGTACAATTCTGTTGTAAACAGACACAAGCTGATGGAGGGAATGAAAGCATCCCTTTACTTCTTGAACTCAGCATGGGAGAAAGGGAGGGGACAACAAGAAATTCACTAGTGAAAGATAACATAGCTAAAATAGTGAGCAGGTAAAGTTATTCCTGAGTAGGACTGGGAGGGCTAGAGAGAGGGAAGGATGTGAATGGGATTTTCCAAGCTTTTTCACACTAAAGTTGCTTGTTGTAGACTCCTCTTTAGTGCATTTCTTAAAACTGTCTTGGTCTTCTAGAATGAAAATGAGACTCCATATTCAACAGATGAAAGTGAAAAATCCTCCCAGTCACCTCGAAACAAAAACAACTGCACAAAAGGAAGATTTTCCCCTCAAAACTTGCGATTTCCCATGCCGCCACCACCACCACCAGCCCCAGGCCTAGGAAGGGTAAGCTCAACCTTAACTGAAATAATTAAGGTACTGTTGTTAAGCCTGGTATTATTGTGAATCCTGAGACAATATGATAGTATTTATCATTGTCTAGGATTCAATTAACAGCGTTTTGAGAATGGGTGTACAGATATGCATGTTAATATCCGTTGGTATGCCGTTTTGTAATAATCTGGCCGCAGCGTGTCCTTCTGCAGTGCTGCTGTCTAGTGAGGAGAGCCTTCTGCTCCTTAGCTAACACTTGCATTCCAATTGTCTTGTAACTTAAAAGAGGGATATTGTTCCCTGGATTCTGGTGCTGTTGTTAATGACAGTGCTGTTGATGTTTTAAAATTTCACTTTTTCTAGCCAATTGGTATGTTTCACTTCATGTCATAGAGCCTCTCAGCTGTAGCTCCTCTCTTGAATTAGGAGCAAATGGGGTATTGATATACCCTTCAGTTTTCCTGCTGTGTAGGAGTCTTAAGTAATAGTGCAGGTGAACTCAGCATTATGTTTTCTAAATATTAATGTTTGTGCAGTATTTATTTATAAGATTTTATTTTATCTTTTTTCTTTTGTATCAGTAGATTTTTATCTAGGATATTTATATAAAGGCATTCACCAGTATAATAGAATTTAGTCAACTTTTGCCCCATCTGCACAGGAGCAGGGAAATTATCTCTTTGCCTGTGTGAATATTTGATCAGTTTCTTCCTGTTGAGAGTATAACCACTGACTTCCACTAAGGAAAACCTTTTAAAAACAACCCAGGACCCTGTTTAGGCCGTGTTTACCTCAGTGACATGAGTAATCTTAAGCTGTACTTCTCAAGTTATGGAATGTGCCTCAGAAATAGCTACTGTGTGTATTTTCATTAAATTGCTGGGCTGTGTTGTCTGTTGTTTAAGGTACGTGAATTGTTTCACATAATCCTCTTTGGTGAAATCAAATTAATACCCCAAATTTCCTTTTAATTTTTACTGTTCCACCTTTTTTTCCATGTAGCCTGGATCAAAATTCAAGGCACCTCCATCATTTTTATCTTGCTGGCCCCCACCCTTCCCAGGAGGACCACCGGTAAGTGACAAGAGAATGGGGAAGGTGTCAGAGATGAGTATTGGTGATTCCAGGTTTTCTCACTGCATGTACTCACAGCCCGTGTTCTTAGAGCACATTTGTACTGTTTGCGTATATTTTTCACATATTTGTTAACACATTCAGTTCCAAATATCATGATAATCTAACGTACAAGGTCTGATTTGCACTCATTTCTGTGACAGTAAAGCTGTTGGTAAGACTATCAAGGGGAAAATTATTTGAAGAAACTACATATCAACAGCATTTCACTGAGGAAGATAGTATGTCCCTCTAGTAGCACTTTTTGTGTACAGTTAAGCTACAGGAGTCTTTGTTTTTGCCAGGCTTTGGAAATTACATGTGTTCAGAAAACATGATCTTTGACTCCTTTCCAGAGAAGTTGAGGATATGTTCCTATTTTTCAGTTTCATGCTTTAATCTTGTAGAATTAGGTGCTCTCTAATCTGGGACACACCCTATTGAAACACAGACATTTCCTTTGTGATTTCTTAGCTGATTCCTCCTCCACCACCCATGAGGCCAGACTCTGCTGAGGATGACGAAGCCTTGGGGAGCATGTTGATAGCCTGGTACATGAGTGGTTACCACACTGGATATTACCTGGTACGTGCTGCTTTGGTTTTGAAGTGTCTTGGTAATTTTGCTGTGCTGTTGGTGCTCCTGTTTCCAGCAAGAAGTTAGACAGGGAGGGCTGCTTTTCAGGTCTCTTACTTTAATTTACAATTGCTACAGTTAAGGGTGTGTTGTATTTTATAAGTACTGTTGTTGAGTAGAACTCGCATGAGCCAGCATATACATATATACATATATACATATATATATATATATATATATTTAGTTGATGTTTTAGTACTTTGTTCTACTGGAGGGGTCCTGTCAGCTACTTTTATAGCCGCTGTTTTATACCCCTTTTAAAACAACCAATTCTGTCTTTGTAGACAGGTGGAGTAAATATGTTTACTTTTCAGTAGTCTTCTATGTGTTTTCTTTCAGTATGAGTGGTAGTATCACATTTAAGATCAGATTTGGCACTTTTGCAGAGATTATTCATCAGTAATTGTTTCATGTCATTGTGAAGGTCCAGTAGAAGCTGTCAGCATAGTTGTGAAAATCTGTGACTTGTATTATTGATTCATATTTTCACCTGTTCACTTCTGAAGAAAGAAAATGACATGATGAACTCTTTGCACTGAGGAAGTTGGAAAAGGAGGATTTGGTGCTTCAGATTACATATAATCGTGGATTGCTTTAATTTACTTTCAATTGAACAAGAAATATAGAGTTGAAATTTTTCTGTATAGCCTCTGATTATAAAGAAGACATGTGGTTTGGCTTTTATCCTTTTTAAACTGCCCATTCTGATTTCCAAAGAAAGTTAAAAACTATTCGTGATTTGTAGAGGACTGAAAAAGATTGTCCAGAAATGTTTTTGTTCTGTGACTAAAGCTTTCCATGTTGGCAAAACCAAGATTTACGGCATTGTATCTTGTAGGGTTTAAAACAAAGCCGAATGGAAGCAGCGCTGGAGAGACAAACACAAGCAAAATAACTGAATATTCACCATTGTTTTGAAGGATTGTAAGTATTGCAGCTTTGTGGTAAATGAAGATACAGTCAAATTTTGAACTCGCTTCAAACACCTCTTGGCTTTGGGACTTCAATCCCCTTATGGCTCTCTGTAAAGATTACTTCTGCCACTAGTAATCCCTTCTTTGCTTAGCAGCTGTGGAATTGTATTTTCATGGCTAGAATGAAGGAAAGTATTCGTTGCTCTGATGAGAGTTGTAACTACAGCATCTGTCTACATCACGATTAACAGTGCATCTTATTTGAATTTTTAATGGTGTGTAGTTGGTGGGTTGTTTTGGGAACAAAAACAGTGGTGGGCTGTTCTGGGAACAAAAGGTTGTAAGTGAAATGCAGTTTTTTCATCTGTGTTTCCTTACACAGATGGGATGGTAGGATGTAGCTAAACTTTGTTTTCAGGACAAGTCCAGTTTCATAATGTTGAGCAATTCTGTTCTCAGTACTTCAGTACCCATGCTTTTATTTGAAATGCTTTGTTTAGAATTCTCCAGTATATTGTTCACTTCCTTCTAAAACAAAACTATATTCTCATGGGGAGTTGTTTTCTGATTTTCTGTAACAACATGTAATTTCTGTGTAGTTAAGTAATTTTGTGTGTTTGAAAGCAAAAAGCTCTTTTATACTAATTCTTGCTTCTTTTTTAAAGCCAGGTGCAAATCTTTTCCACTGAGAAGTGTATATCACTTATACATTGGTGGTTGATGGTGAAGAACTGAATTTTTCAAGACAATTAGTCATAGCATTTTCTTAACACTGAGCTGTCCCTGTTAACAAATAAATAACTTCAGACTAGTAATTAAATGTGCATTGAAATGAGCTATTTCTTAAAGACCTCTAGTCAAATGTATTTTGAAAGCACTGCAGCAACAAAATACCTTTTACTTCCCTGAGGCAATTTCAAGTCTCCTTACCACATGATAGATCTAATTATTTTGACCCCATGTCATAGATTTCGTTTATCTTTCAACATCTCTTGCATTCCTCAGCCTTTTTGTCTGACTGACAGCACCAGAACTATTGATTATGGTATCCTCTTTTAGGAGAGAGCTATGGCAGCAGTGGGTGTTACAGTGGCCTCTGGTGGCACTGACATGGAAAACAGTGTACTGTCATAGTAGGAGGGACATCTTAGAGGTGATCATTAGAATCATGAAGTATGACAGCTGGTTTCAGGAAGGCTATTGTCTTGTTTCAAATGCGTGAATAAAGTTCTACTTTTTAAACTTTGGATTTAGGGATGTAGTTTGTTTTGGGGTGGTTTTTATTTTGAGCTTCCATAGACATCTGTTGGTTGGATGAATGGCTGAAATACAGCAGAAAGTCTTGCTGTGTTGCCTTTTTCTGAGTGCTATTACTGAAAGCAAATTAGGGAAAGCTTGTGGAAAGGTAAGTATGGACATTGGTTTCAGTCCTTACAATGTAGGGCTGAATTTTACTCTACAATTCTACTCTATTTATTAGAGGCTGTAGCCACAAAACTAGGCAGTGATTTAGATAAAGCCAGAGGTTTGTTCTTCAGGGAAATACAGGCATGAACTTCACTGCATTCACTTCCTTTTCCTACTGTGGCCATGTATCAGAAAATCAGTTTTCCCACAAGTAACTGAGCAAAAAAAAACTTATTCATAACTTACCTATGGCTACTTTGAAGGCTTTTTTTTTTTTTTTCATTGTCCAGGTGAAGTAAATTAAGTTTTATTGCAGTGAGGCAAAGCCTCCAAATCATCTTTTCAGACTGGTGAAGAGGCAGAACTACCCTCTGCTTCAATCAGCTGTGTTGGTGTCTGGTATTGTTAAAAAAGTGGCCTTCATCAGTTTTTAACACTAGGAAAATCTAGCATTCAATAATTTTACTGCAGTTCTGACTTCAGTAAGGGGTTTATGACTGTTACTTCACAAGTGATTCATATAACTGATTTAATTGAGTGCAAAACAACTAAATTGAATATTAATAAAAGGGTGTACAAGAAAGAGGCAAACAATTCACACACAAGTGCTCGCCATGCCAAGAACTCCCAGCAATAGCTGATCCCTGCCAGGATACATGACCTGGAAGGGTCCCTTCTCCCATCCCCAGCGAGGATGTGAGGTGGTATAGAATCTCGGGTCCTAGTCATGCCCTCTCCTGGCTACTGCAAAAATTAACCCTGTCCTGGCTGGAACCAGGACAATGTTTATTTGCAATGGAGGTGTATAATTAACACAAGAAGACGAGGAAGAAAACCCCCAAACCCTAATACTTTCAAACTTTTCTAGGCTTGAAAAATTGGTGAAAGGGACAAAAACCATTGCCAAGGAATTTTAAACTCCTACACTAGGGATGCTTCATCATGATGCTAGACATTTTAAGGGCTTCTCTCTCAAGGAGCCAGCCTACCATTGCTATTGTCACGGGACCAGACAATTGAGAAACACAGTGATGAAAAGCCACCATTGCTGCTGCTCTGGCTGCGATCTGATGTGTGAACATGTGGATAACGGCCAGTTCTTTTAAAGCAGACAATTTATCAAGTATTACAAAGTTTCTGTAACATAACTGATTTGCTAACAGAGCTTTCCGAGCCTCTGGAAACCTCCACAGTTTGCTACTTTCACTGCAAAAATAAACAGGCTTCAGTAAGGATGTAAAGATGCTCCAAAGCCATATAAAACATGAAAAAATAAACAGTGAAGCTGAGGTATGGTACATTAAAAATAAATTGGTTGCTGCTAGGTTGAAAAAAACATTAAAACTTTGAACTGTATACATTTGAGCATTGTGATACTCAGACAGAGGAGACTGATAAAGGATACTCCAGCAGGCATATTAATGCCTAGTAGAATAAGATACCCGTGTGTTTACAAGTGTTCAAGTACCACTCTTACAGAACAAAGCAAATACAGCACCCACTTGTGTAGCCACTGGAGGTCAGACTTCAGATCAGCTCTGCAGAGATCAAGATACCGAGCATAATAGTCTCTCTCAGCCCAGAGTACCATCACATACACTCTCCAGCCTTTCCTTACGGCCAGCCTACTTACAAGATGTTATGCCTGTAATTAAATCACTATATATACTGAAATGTATGTCAAAAATAAAGGAAGAAAATATGACAGACTTGGCATTTGCTTGCAGAAAAAGACATTTTCCCTGGTCTATATATAACATGGTAGTTTTAAGACTGAAAAAGAATTACATTCAAAAAACATTCTGGAAATACACAGTTTTAACAGCTAGGGCATCTAAGCTAATAAAAAGCTCTATTTTAAGTCAGTTTGACTTTCCACTGCTTACTCTTCTTGTAATTTCCATTGCTTTGTAGAAGGGGAACTAAGAAGGCATTTCAATAGAGGTCTCAGCAAAGTCTGGTATGTAAGCAGGCTGAATACACTTGGAGAAGCAAGACATATTTTGGTCTGTGTATAAAACAAACAGGAAGAAATAATACCCATTAAAAATGACAATTTACAACTGTAGAAGTGTACAAACAGAAGATTAATTTATCCTGAAGCAGTGTCTTCTCTACTCAGACACTTAATTTAATTTGAAATTCTCTCCTTTAAACTCACCTGCTTCTAACAGGCTGCAGTTACAGGATAAATGGGAAGCATCTGAAATGCAGCAGGTGTAGACACTGCTTAACAATCAGGTTGGCTGCAGACTTTATTCTTTTACCCTGCAGGAAGGATGAGTTCCTTCAGGTTAAGAAAAACAACTAAATTTTATGCCACAGAGAGATGACCTCTCCTGTTAAAGATTAAACAAGTATATATTTCCTGAATATTGTGCCAATGAGTGACAGCAGCAGATCCAAGTAAAAAAATCCATTAAAATTTAGTTTCTGGGCAGTAGGTATCTGCTTTCCTTTCTCAGGTTTGACCCTGCTGTTCATTCTGTAACTCAATAGCTTATAAAGGTCATCAACAGGAAAGGCAAACTACATCTCCAGAGAGGGTGTAGGAATTCTCATGAGTACTCTGGGGATAGAAGGAATTTTCCATGTTGACAAACTCAAGGCACCCACAGGAAAAGAAAGGGGCAGAAATAAACGGTAATACTCCCTTCT
The DNA here is from genome assembly GCA_013397975.1 of Machaerirhynchus nigripectus. NCBI lineage: Eukaryota > Metazoa > Chordata > Aves > Passeriformes > Dicruridae > Machaerirhynchus > Machaerirhynchus nigripectus. The sequence continues at coordinate 44,435 of VZRQ01006670.1, forward strand.
CAAAATACAATCCTTTTCAACCTTCCCCTACTCCCTATAAACCTGTTTTTTGCAGGAGAACAGTGTTTGGCTTTCAGAGGTCCTGAACACCTCTGATTCCACAGCCATTCATCTCATTTGGCTCTTCCCTCTCAGAAGGACCTGAACACATGCCCTTCATCACAACTGCTTTGTGAGACCTGATTCAATATTACTCTCCTGGTAACACCAGACAAATAAATATACAAGTGTGCAGATAAATGCTTTCTCCTTTCCAAAAATATAGCCTCCTTGCCACTCTTTGCTCTGGCTTTCACCTCATACAGGGCTAGGGCCACTTCATTTCAATTTCCTTGTTACAGCTTTTGCAAAAGCCATTCTCATTTTTCAGCTCATTACTCTCCTAACTAAAAGCCAAGATATTTTAGCTAGGCACCAGGACTATCCTGAACCTCTGTCCCACCTGCAGTGGAAAGTGAATCTTTTACTTGTCCTGTGTTCATATAACTAACCAGCTCACAAGCTTGCATAAAATGCCTGGCTTTAGTAAGAGCAGTGGCTTCCACATGGGCTTCTGCAAGCCAAGTTTTAAAACAGTCTGGTCAGACTCCTCTATCCTCAGAGATGCTCAGGTGAGATCACTTTTGCAATCAAAGACACTTGATTAGTTAGGAAAGCTTTGGCCTGCTATCACATTCTCCAAAGCAGGGACAGAACCAGATTGCCAACATCTTAGGCTTAAAGGAAAACAAAACAAAATCTGGGGCTGAGAGTGGATCCAGCCACACTTGAACTCCTCTCTCAGAAGTTTAGAAGGTAAGCAGGTCCTTTCTGCACCTTATGTCTCAGTGGGAGGGTCTCCCAAATAAACTTCATTGGAAGCTCCCATTCTGCCCATGACAGAAAACATCATTCAAAAAACTGAAGCTTTTTTAACAAAGAAAACAAAAGGCCCAAAACCTCTGGCAAATGAGTGGGTAAAATAAAATCAGACAGGCTGGGTAAAAAACAAAAAAAGTCTGAGAATAGCTAAACTAATCTAAACCTTCTTCCAGACAGCAGGAACAAAAAGCCAATGAAGAGAGCTGGCAGAGCCAGCTGCTAACCAGGCTGTAAAGGAACCTTTCAAAAGGGACAATACAGCTGGAGAGGACTTGAAGTGACACTCGCTGGAATAATTTTTTAATGTCTCCTGCAGACGAATTCAGAGAGATTCCCACTGTCTACATCAGAAAGGGGGAGGGCATACAGCAGAAGGTAGATCCAAAATCAAAGCAATTATGGCTCAGCGGGGAAAACTGCCAATTTTTAAAGAGCAGTCTGCACCTCTGGGGTAGAGGAAGAGACATCAGATCTGTAAGCCTGGCATCTGTTACAGACAAGCAGAAAAAATACGTCACTAAAAACCCATGGTTGATCCACATCCTAAACAGTGCATTTGACAGAAGTACCCTCAACTCAAAAATACTGTATTAGAACAGGAAAAGGTGCAGGAAACCGCAGGAAGAATGATAAAAAATGTGAAACAGTTTTTGCCTGAGGGCCGATTGAGTTGCCTGTATTCTTCATTCTGCAGAAGAGAGCATTGATAGAAGATACAGTGTGTTGCAAAATTATGAGCAGCATGAAAATAAAATGTATACTCATTCAAGTACTGTAAGTAAACTTGTACCATTTTATAAATCAAACCATCAATCCCTCCCAGCTTTGCTTTCAATTACCTGTAAAGAAAAATCCTGCTCTGGCAGGTAAATCAGGCTTTGTTCCTCTGGCATAGAACAACCATCTAGCAAAGGACTGCATCCTGCACACTGTACCTGTAAGTGTTCTCTGCTGGGTTCTTCAACTTCTGAACATGTATGTCATACTTTGAAATATTACTCACACTTTTGCTCAGAACAAATTCACAAGGGGGACAGAATTCCTTGTGCTGTTTGCCTGGGGTACATCTAACCATCATGGTAAATAAAACTAATCCACAGCAAAAACACTGCATACTGGATTGAACAAGGGTGTGAGAAAAAAAGCAGCAGTTGCCACTTCTGTCAAAGACCGTGATGAATCATGTATAGGACAAAAAGGACTTTAATCTATTGTACTTATTTCTTATGGTAGGGTTTTAACTCTTCTGCAGTTGTTCATGACTTCCTGGAATTCCGTCTCCATGTATTCAACAAACTCGTGAAAATCAAAGACTACGTGTGGGAATCAGTGCAAAGCAGAAAGATTCAGCTCACATATTTGTCATTTTCTCTGCTACAGGATCTTTTTTGACACTTTTTTTGAAAAAACAAGGAAGACTACTAAATTATATTATGCACATCTTTTTGCTAACATTCATCACCATCTCTCCTTAATAACATGGTTTCTACAGGTTATAAGAGCTTAGCTTTAGTAAGATTTTAGCTTACTAAGAAGAGATAAAGTAACTGTAGAGATGGTATAAACAGGTGTATTATTAAATCTGACTAGCCAAATTGAAATTCTGTGAACTCCAATTGACTAGTACATTTACAATGACAATAGCAAGCATTCAGAAGGTTATAACCAAAATGGAAGGAAAGAAGAGACATAAGATTTGAGCAAGATGACACAGGTGATTAGCAGATCCAACGAGCTTCATCCTGTAGCTTAAAAACCAAAAGTGGCCTCAGTGAACCAATACATCTCTCAATCTCAATTCTTCCATCTCAAAGCCATTACTAAATGTTGGTAACACATTTTGAGTTTCTGCTTAGATTAGGAAAAAAACAGGTGCCAAAACACACAATTCTGTTATTAGTATTGTGGTAAGACAACGAGAAAAAAGACTTTGCTCTGCGACGGTTTAGAACGTAGCAGACATCTGCAGTTCTGCCTCATGTATTCAGATTCTGCTCCCTGTAACTCCAAAGAACTTTGTTTTCTCAAGTAATCAAGGGATCTTAAAGATTGATGACATTTACCAAATTCATCCTTAAGAAAGTGATTCTAAATCCAGGATACCCAATCTATTATTTTTTTTTTTACTGGCTATAAAAGTCACATACTTTCTCATCCAAATCCCAAGCCAAAAAGTGCTATGACAGTTATTAAAGTCTTCTAGTCCTACTGTATTTTCAAAAATTACGGTCTTGGGTTGACCCTGGCTGGACAATAGGTGCCCATCACTCTATCACTGCCCTCCTCAGCTGCGCAGGGGACAGAAAACACAATTAAAGGTTTGTGGGTCAAGATAAGGTCAGGGAAATAATTCTTTACTATTTACTGTTGGGCAAAACAGACCTGAACAGGGGAAATTATTTTGCTACCACGTTAAAGTAGGTTAATGATAAATAAAACCAAATCTTAAAACACCTTCCTCCCACCCCTCCCCTCTGTATGGACTTAAGAATTTTCTCTACCTCCATCCCCGCAGCAATGCAGAGAAATGGGGCTGTGGTCAATTCATCACACAACTCTGCCGCTTCTGCTCCATCAGGGAGCGGACTCCTCACACTTCTCCCCTACTCCAGCATGGGGTCCCTAGCGTGGGAGACAGTCCTTCATGAACTTCTCCAGTGTGGGTCCTTCCCATGGACTGTAGTTCTTAAAGAGCTGCTCTGGATTGGGTCCCATCCACAGGGTGCAGTCCTTCAGGATCAGGCTGCTCCAGCATGAGTCCCCCACAGGGCCACAAGTTCTGCCAGCACACCTGCTCCAGGACGGACTCCTCTCTCCATAGGGCCACAGAGCCTGCTACAGTGTGGACTTTCCACAGGGTCACAGCCTCCTTCAGGCATTCACCTGTTCCATGTGGGGTCCTCTTTTACTCGTATTTTAATGACTATATTTTCAGCGTTTCCACTCTTGGAAATTAGCTATGAGTGTTATTACAGATGGCAACTTTTATTCCTACAAAGAAAATGTGAACTGGAAGGAAAGCAAGGGCACTTGCCTTTCTGCAATCCTCTCCCCTCCACATGGCAGCACTCTATAGTCTCAAACTTCTTGCCACAGTTGCGTCCTCAACCCCACCGCTGGGTGTTTTGGTCTTTTTTTACCTTCCTTCAGCACTTCAAGTCTGAAACCTTGTAGGCAACATCTTCAAGAACAAAAAGAATTTCTCACAGGTCTCCTAATAACCTCACTGATTGCCTGATCTTGTGGCAGATATAGTAAACACGAAAATAAACAAGAATTGGAGCTTCCCACAAGCAAGGGAGACTTGACAGCCAGTGAATCCCAGTCGAAGAGAAGAGGTGGAAGAAAAGTTTCCTCCATATACTGCTTTAAATACAAAGGACAAAGATCAAAGTCTTCATACACCAGAGAAATATTGCATACTGATTTTTCAGGAGCTAGTTTGAACTGTTCTTCCAATGAGAATGGTAGGAAAGTACAAACTAAATTATGTACAACTAAATTAGTACATTATATAAATTAGTAAATTATGTACTAAATTAGTACAAACTAAATTATAAACTGTGACCACAAGCTGGTAAGATAATGGATTATATGGCTGCAACTTCTACACAGTTTTTACTTCCAGAAATAGAGGCTGTGTAGGAGTATGTTATTTTGGTATCCAGCAAGAGAAGGAGGATTTGAAGGGTTCATGACAACCCCCTTTTTCTTTCACTAGAAAATACTGACTGCAAAGATGAAAATACTACCAGAAAACGCTGTCCCAAGAGGCTGTCGCCAGCATCAGAATATCTAAGAGCCAGATGCTCAGAGCATTAGTTTGGCTTGGAATGGCCTCCTAGACCACAACACTCTATGTCCTTTTTCTGCTAGCTTTTAGGACATCCTCACAGTAATAGGCACTGCAACCCCCTGACAGCACAAAGGGTTTACAGGGATTGTTTGACTCAGCACAAAACAAGATGCAGCTGCTCAACACTGTCATTTTTCTGCCAACACAAGAAAATGCCTGCACTCTATCCACCCTGTGGGCACAAACAGTAGGAAAAGCAGAGAGTGAGCTGTATTAACAATTGAATGAAAACTGCCTGTAAGAACTGAAAAGTAGCATGTATTGTTTATATGTCGTGAGCATGAAAAGTTGAACTCATGTAAGAGGAGGGGTTTGGGTTTTTGCTTGTTTCTGTGTTGTTATACTACCACTTCTAATCTGACAAAAAACAAAGCTCAAAAATCAAGTCATATACACTCAGAGCAACTCAGTCACTGATGTACTTACAATCATCACAAGGTGACTCTAGAAAACCCAATGTGATGTACTGCTTCAGACACTGCACCTGTAACCTCCTCTTACTGAGGTGTACATTACAAGTCTCACAGGGTCAAGCTGCAAACACACTTCGAACACACACTTTGAACAGACATGGCAAAATGGCAGTCTTGCATTTGTGTCAATTTCTATTCTTCAAAGTTCAGGTAAAGATGGACACTTCCCCTTCTGCACCCTTACTGTCTGTTGCTCTAGGGGTCTAGCCAAGGAGAGAAGATGACTTGCACTTCTGTCAATTCAACGTGGCCTAAGAACCAAACAGCAGCTCTTTTCGTCTTCAATGCTGAGTCCATCAAACAATAGTTTGTATGAACTCAGGTCTTGCCCTTTTGCAAGTTAATTGCCTTTCAGCAACCTTACCCTCCTACAAGAAACTGAAACTTCAACCAGAGAGCTGCAGACACAGCAGTAATAGAATTCAGTTAGCTTTGAGTTGCACCATTAAAACCTAAAATGTGTTTTCAGCACATTTGTAACAGCTGTATTTGAGCTGCTTTACTGAACCAAGGTGAATACTCATAGTACTTGAAATTAGTATGTGAAATGTCCAATTAATTACTCAAAAACATCTTTGTTAAATTCTTAGAAAAGAATATTTTGATCTACAGAAATCCATCATCCAGCAAAACCAAAAGTTTGTAACAATAGATGTGTAAAATCTATTTTCAGGGCTTCTTGTTGAACAAGTAATGAAACCAAGATGAATCATCACATTATCATAAAAACCAGTTTTATAACTTTCACATTTACAAATATACACATTATTATAATAAAAGCTGGAAAAAGCCATAGTTCTTTAGACAAGAACAAAGAAAATAGATACAGATAATTCAAGTATATATTAACAGTAATAAAGTCATTAAAACATTAAAGTTTGCACCTATTCCACTGTTCATCCCTCTGTAATCATCTTCTTGTTCAGAGATGCGTCAGTTAAAGTGATGGCTGAATAAACAAATTAGATTCATGCAAGAATGGCAAAGATACAGCAATTTTTAAAAAGAGATGAGATCATACAGATACAGGAGCAGGGTGCTCGTGAATACATCCAGGACAGCAGTGCAGCGAGTCATGAACAAACATATCGCATTCCACACAAAATGCATTCTGACACACTTTGCATATGTACACCTGTGTGGGAAGGATAGAAAGGCAAGTCAAATTAACAAAAATTATCATCATCACAGCACTACAGTAGGGCAACAGTTATGTCACCAAGAGACTGTAAATAGACAGTACTGCTAGCATCACAGAAACTCAATTGAATTAAAGCTTCTGACAGCAAGTATATCCACAGGGTTGAGCTTAGACCACTGTAAATGCTTCCAAACAGCTGAGAGTGGAAGCTTTTTTTATGCAGCTCACTAGGAAGTCCCTTCCCACACTTCTACAGACTTTGAAGTCTAGAAAACGTGACTGTTTAACACAGAACTCTAGTTAACCAAGACGTTAATTTTCAGAAAATTTTTTCTGGTCTCTAGAAGACAATGCTAAAGGATCATCTCTATTTCTCACAGCCCTCAATGCAAATTACAATGCCATTCAACATACTTACATTTTGATCTTTTATTTCTCCCTGGCAGCCCTGACAATACCTAAAAGCAAAATTGTATATTTTAACTGAAAAAGAGTCAAGACTGTGTAAATTAGTGTTTAAAAAAGATATCATGGATAGTAACAATTTCTGGCAATTATTTCATCTATTCAACTGAACTCAGAGATCATGGAAACTACAAATATTTCTTAGTGCCAGATGTGCCCCACACCACCCAAACATTCAGGATCTCCAGCAGCAAAGAAGCTGTTACCAGCTATTCTTATTTTTGTGACAAAAAAAATACAGGATCCACAAGTACACTCATTATCACAAATATGATTTGCATACCGTTCTCCCTTGTATTCTTCCAGTGGAACTTCCTGAAAGGCATCTAAAGGAAACAAGTGATGGTAAGACCGAGCCAGGTGAGGTGCAGACACTAATGTAAGACCTGCAAATAAAGAGACACCAAAATTGTTACAAGGGAGGATTTACTGAAAAACTTTTCTGTATCAAATTAAGTAAAAAGGAAAAATAGTATTTTTAATTACTTGGTGGTTGAGAGCTTCCAAGAATTTTAAGAAGTAAAATTATTTGTTCCATTAGCCAAACCTGTAATCCTGTCCAATTTTAAATACAAAGAACAAGCAAACTGCTCACATTTCTACTGAAAAGGTCTACCTCAGTCTTTAGAAATACATTTACAACGCACAGTGGTGAAGTTAGGAAACTCCTTTTGGCAATAATAGTTCTGCTGTATCACACCAGCAGTTAAAATGATGCCCCATTACAAACCTCTACTACATCCTGCTAAACAACTGCCAAAACCACGCCATAGCTCCATTTCAGCTAACAAAGGTCTGCTGGTTTTAAAACAGTTAATTTTTGTCACACCAACTAGCACGTGGCTGTGTTCTGGATCTATGCTGGAAACAGGGTAAGGCAGGAATGTTTTCTTTACTGCTGAGTAGTGCTTACACACAATCAAAGCCCTTTCTGTTTCGTACTCCACCAGGGAGTAGGCTCAGAGGTGCACAAGGCTTGGAGGGGAGACAGACAGAACTGCTGTCAACAGTGCACCAACAGAAAAAAGGGATATCCCACGCCACATGGCATCATGCTCAGCCTATAAAGCTGGGTGGAGAAGGTGGAAAGGGGAGAATGTTCAGGGTGATGGCATTTACTTTCTCAGGTAACTGTTACTCATGATGGAGTCCTGCTTTCCTGGAGATTCTGCTGATGGGAAGTGGTGAATGAATTACTTACTTTGCTTGGCTTGCGTGCACAGCTTTTGCTGTAACTATTAAATTGCCTTTAACGCCACCTATGAGTTTCTCACTTTTATTCTTCCGATTCTCTCCCCCATCTCACCAGTGGGGAGTGTGTGGGTGTCTGGGGCTGACTGGCCAGCTGGGGTTAGACCATGAGAACAGGTTAGCTGGGGCATGGACTGGCACAAATGTCTCCATTGCCCACTCACATGTAGTGTAATTGTCCAAACTGTTGTTCTGATGATCACTGCAGCTGTGGAGAATCCACTGCAAATACACATGATTTCTCCAGCTACACTATTCCCTTGCTGGAACAAAACTCATGCTGGTAGGAAAAACTTAAACTACGATAAAGTGACCCAAAACTATAATTATTTCATCCTCTTTCCAAATACATGCATTCTGGTAATACCTATCATGTTTTAGTCATATGCCTGTAGAAGCTAGGAGAACAGCACCCCCTCACAATATTAATACTACAAACCATGCTAATCCTCCCTCCCACCCTCACTAAGAGCCATGGGGGGAGGCATCATTGGTTGCACAGTCCATTAACATTTGCAAGACCAAAGGGCTTCTGTTTACAACTCTACAGCCTGTCATGTGTCACTATGCAGCCTGCCCTTGGGTTCAGCTTGGAAATCTTTCAACCACATACTCCTGGAGGTGGGAGTACTTCTGTCCTCTTACTCCAAAGCACTCTATGCCCATGGCCTTGCACTGAGGAGTCTGAAAGATGGGTGTGTCTAGTTAAATGAGGATTCTTGAGAAGTTACCATTCCCATGTGCATCACCCCTCTTCCCCACTTTGCCTTAGGTATATTCCTTATACCAAGGATACAGCTTTGCTGTTATACACACAGTCCTGAGAGACATTTGTATGAAGTTGACACCCCAGGTCACAGAAATGCAGTACTCTTAAAGCAGAGCTGGCTTTTAATTACTAAGTATAGCTGAATTTTTCTACCCCTTAATTCTTTTACCACAAACTCCTGATTCATCCGCTCACCTTTTCTTGCTACTTACCACAGATTTTGCATTCCACAGGAAGCTCACAGTATTTGGCTCTGCACTGAGGACAAAAATATCCACCCAGTGTGAGACCCGGGTCACTATTATTTTCCAATTGCCTACAGTAAAAAGAAACAATTCAGTACTTAAAGAGATAATACCGTGCTACTATGTAACTACAAATAATGTTGTTTTCACAACAAATTGTTTAAGAAGTTTCACTAGATTGCATGCAACGGTTTAATGTGTGTCAGAAAACAATTGATATGGTGAGATATCAGTAACCACATTTTCCCCCAGGAACAGAACAAAGACCAAATATTTCCATATAAAGGAGCCAATCTTTAAAAATAAAAATATGAACAATAACTGCATGGTTGTTTAAGACACAAAAATATTCTTTAAGATGCACATAGCACTTATTCTTTCAACTAGCACATGCTGTTAGACACTGTTTCCTTCTGAAATTCAGACTCCCTTATCACCCTGGAAAACAATTAATTTTTTCATTGAGAAGTGCATACAGTTATAAATGAGGCCTCTATTTTAAACTTCCTTTTAAAGTCATGTGAAGAAATACATAAAAAGCACTTTATTCAGACAATATGCTTCCATGTTCATAATTATCTTTTATAAAGATAATAATACTTAAATCAAGAGCTGCAAGTAAAATTGGCAGTAATTACTTTTATACCTTGTAGGACCTGTGTGTCCCAATCACTGTGTAACAGAACTAAGTACCAGTTACTACCTTTAAAAAACTTAAATGCAAATTTTAAAACATATATTTAACAGAGGTAACTATGGCCACATACTGGGGGTACCAATGGAAATATAATTTCTATTGAGATCTCACAAGACACAAAAAAATACTCTTTTTTTGTATTATTTTGCAATACTTTCACTGTCAAGCAGATTTTCTAAATATGACTAATTAATATTGAATTTGTATCAGCTCATTGAATTCTAATCAATGCTACTTACGCCATGCTAAAGGAGGGCTTTGCATCTTGATCAGATAGAGAAGCAATAGTATGCTGAGGAAAACCTGAAGAGAAAAATATCTCATATTAACAATTTTAAACATGCAAATAATGTATCAGTTTCTGACTTCAGTGAGGAAGTTCAAAGACTATTCTAGACTCTCAGGCTTATCTCTTTCCGTTTGTATTACAGAAGAACTGATACACTCTCGCTAGGTACCAACTTCTTCCTAAAGGTCTTTACCTGCATCCACACCGCCCTGACTTTACTTCCCCCCCAACTGAAAAAATGTCTTTGTCATACACTTTGTGTTAACTGAAGTGCACCGGACCCATATTTTTGAAGAACAGTTAAAAAGAAAATTATATGCAATGGTAGGAAAGCAGAATGAGCAGCATACCAATATTCACTTAAACAATAGTTTCTAATTAAGGGGGAAATATTTTTATATGCATCCATCAAGCCTATATTCACCTTCCAAGTGCAGTATGTGACAGAGGAGACTACAGGACTTTTTGGGAGACCGATAACTTTCTTTCTACCATTTATTTTTTACAGATCCTGACAGGTGAGAAATTGTTTTTCCAACAGTTACTCAGGCTTTACCTACGAGAAGTAAACCTCTTCGGTATCTACACCTAGACATAAAAATACATATATTCTCATCTATGAAAAGGGTGGATGAAAGTCAGAACTCAATGCACTACCATGTAGCATCAGACTTCCTATTCTGATTTAACTCCAAGCTTAAATTTATTAAGAAACACATCAGGAAAAAGGTACCTAATCTACTTGTTGAAAGAACACTACAGTAGTGCTCCTAGTAAACATGTACTACCTATGGCTCTTAAAATCAATTAATACTTGTAACAGTTGCCTTCTGCAGGGAAAAAAGCAAGAAGGAGAAACAAAATAGGTTTTCATCTTTCATTTATAAAAATTAAATTTATAACAACTACTGTGCGATCAGTATCGTTCCACTTCACTGTTTCCAACTTCTATTATTTGTCTTACTTAGTAAGCTTTATTTAAAAGCTGACTACTTTGCAGGAACAACATCAAGTAAACTGCTACTTATTTAGCAAAATAAAAGTTAAAATAAAAAGAACTTACACACCGTCTTTATTATGCTTCTTACTATTTGCATAGCTTTAACACAGTAGAGGCAAATAAAGAGAAAGACAAAGCAAATCTTGTGCTAGGAGTTTGACAAAACCATATCCTACCCATTCGAATAAGGGAGCACTCAGAACTTGAACTGGCAGGTGGAGGACTAACATGGTGCATCAGCAGTTCCTTATAATGACTTTCATCTAAAATAACGTGGTATGTTCCTGTCACAAAGAAAGAAATGCCTTACTGTCAGGTTACGAGCAAAAAACAATACAAACATATACTCCAAATGACAGAAAACAACTTAGGTAGAAAACACAATTTATACAATCCTGTTTCCAAAAGCAGCCCTGTTAATGCTACTGAAAACAGCAAGTTTTAAAATTAGTAATAACAGAATGTTAAATTAGATATGAAGGCACACAGCATTTTCTCCAACATTACACTGTAGAAATCATACTGTAAGAGTTACCACTGTAGCAACTGATATTAGCTTTTACATTGATAAAGTTCATGACATAGCTTTATATGTGGAACACAAGGTTTGAATATATATGTATTTCTTCTCTCTAGAGCTGCAGCTACCAGCTGATAATAATTTCACTTGTTACTGTGTATTTTGTAGATTTAGGAAACCCTTTAATTTTCTGCCAGCACAATGGAAAATATTAATCCTTAAATATCAAAATGCAGTAAGGAATATATAACAAATTACTTACTTAATTTTGGTTTTAAACCTGTGTTAGTAATATAACTACTGAACTTCAGATACATACCACCAGTTTCTCGGGCGAGTACTGTACAAACTCGAACTTCAGCACTTAGGCCGATGACAGATACTCTGATCTTTACCGCTTTTAAACACTTCAAATAGAGAAAAAAACATACTCAAATTCATGTGCAGAACAAGAAATAGTAAAAAGGTTTAAAGTCTTAAATGAAAATTAATGGGTGATGACACTGCAATGCCTGTTTTTCCTCCAGTAGCTTGGATGTTCAATGCAGTAGTCAAACTTCAATTCTATACCTTAATTAGATCATAGATGTTGGCTGGATCACATGTCGTCAGACTGCTGAGGACTATCAAAACCTCTCTGCTTGTATGTCCTGGCATGTGCCTAAGGAAAGTACACAGTTAATTTACTTCTGCACGCTTAGCTATTTGTATGATAACATCTCCAAGGACCTTAATGTATCAAAGTCAGAAGATTACATGATATGAAGTCCTCTAAAAACTATGATAAGATCCTTGTCTGAGCACCAGCTTTTCACCTTCTGAAAGCCAAACCTTTCCAATACTTAAAATACAGTATTTAATTGTGTAGTTGTTACCTGATTGTTTGCTGTAATCCTTTATACCTTACCCATACTCACAGGTAAAATTCACTTCAAACTAGCAACACTGTAATAAGTCTTCCTGAGTTCTTAAAAACCTCTGATCAGTTTTGAAGTGTAAATCCATTACTTTTATTTACTTCTAGTTCTTAGTTGAAAACTCTCTTACAGCTAGTAATTAAAATTTTCATTACACTGAGTATTACTTTTGTTCTGTCAGTGTTTTTAGCTATAATTCTTTATTCAGTCTTCCACAAACTGGGATATATCACAATACCTCACATAGTAAACAAGTATTCTGAATCTATCCTACCTGAAAATGGATCTTTCTGAAGTATACCGAAACTCTCACAAGATTATTGTGACACAATGCTGTTTCTTTTCCTGTTTTCTTACATCATTAACCCCTAAATCTGTCCTCTCTCATACCTTAGCCCTTCAGTAAACAACAACTGCAGTGTCTTTCATCACAATATCTACATACCATCATAAACTTGGTTTTCAAATTTCATTTGTATAAGAAGCACACCCCTAAATACAAGCATATAGAAAATAAACTTCTGCACTACTACAGTATTTAACTTAATGATTTGTATTGTAAGAGAACAAAGTCACTTTTTAAAGATTCAAGTCAGCATGATTCAAGATGCTACTTAGAAAAAATTCTGTCCCTGCCTCTCAAAAAAGTCACAGTCACAAAGAAAACAAAAAAACTCCGTGTATATACTAACTTTAAAGTCTGCATGGCCAAATTTAGGCAATTATATAGAGAAGGCTCTCCACTGCAGTTCATATCCACTGCTTTCTTCAGAGCAGTTACATGCTTTTTTGAGTTTCCTGTAAGTGAAAAAAATACAATCAATTTAACTGATATAACAAGTTAAAGAACTGAAATATTTAAATTGCATATGTAATGAAGTGTACTTGTACAACAGCAGCTTTCAAAGTGGGACTGGTCTGTATTTTTCTTTAGAAATTGGTATCTTGATCAGAATGCAGAAAACAGTAAAACAGACACTTACTCTATAGGCACTCAGATGCTATAAAGTTTAGAAGCCAAAAAGAGTAAAATCACTGTTGGGTGTCATTAAGCACTCAACATGAGTGCAACATGTGTCACAAAGAGAAAAAGAGTTTTGTTTCCTCTGTTATCCTCAAAGTACGGTTCAAAGATTGATTGATCCTAAATTTCCTCAGTGAAGCCTGCTGTGCTGAAGAGATGGGCATAAGAGCAGGCAGGAACCAAACAAACCTTGACTACTTAACATCTGATCAGATCTCACAAAACACACAGAATTAACCAACAGAGTAGAAAATTAACTATAGGGGAAACAGAATATATCTGAGCTGTATTCTGGTCAAGGCTTGATCGCAAACAAGCACACAATGACAATTCCGGATCAAAACAGATCAAAATAAAGACTATGGTTTCAGACAACTTGGAATAATTTATCTTTTAAATTAAAACTAATTATGATAACTTCATTTTCAGCAGTGTATCAGGTAGAACTTGCAACATCAATGAAAAGGATAAAAACATCTCCAATTTAAGAAAAAAATACCACCTCCCTACCTGAGAGTTCAGTCATTTTCTCCGCTCTTTTATTCTTGGTTACAATTAAGCCAATCTGAAAAAGGGGAAGAAAAAAGACAAAACTTCTCTTAAGAAGTTTTAAAATGAATTTATTTAGAATTTTACTATACGTTTTTTACTTCTTTATGGACCACAATTATTTAACCATACAAGTCCATACAAGTTTTACTTTAAGTGTAAAACCAGCAGCACAACATGATGCATCAGTTAACAAGCACTCCTGTATTTTCATTACTACTGCTAAAAGGTACAAAAACGAATCTTCTAAAATTCTAAATGCCTGCCAGAAATGGGCAGAAACAAGAATTTCACTAGACTGATGAATAAGGGATGGGAAGGTACACATAAACTGAAAACAGTTTACTAGGTATTGTTATAACCAAAACGACCTTTCAAAATAGTTTTCTGTTATTTGTTTCTTGCATGGTTGTCCATACCTGACTAATAGGATTCTGGTCAAAGTACTCTTCAACAAAATATTCCAGCAACTATAAAGAAAAGTTAAGACAGTTTAAAACTAATTATACTTTTATTCCACGTGCATTAAGTAGGTGATACTTGCAAAACATCTACAATCACTAAAAAAGCAAAACAAAAGTTGGGTAATGCAAAAGGGGGGAATGAGCCTTTCCTTTCCATTATTCTTTCACCCTATCCCTCCTCCTTCATCCCATGTAATCAGTGCAATATAGATTTCAGAAACTACTCCCCCTTATTTTATTCACTTCCTGTGTTCAAGTTCTAGATTCCTGCTGCTCCACGTGGAGGTTTACAATACACCAAAAAAGCACTGATCTGTACAAAACCATCAAAATCCAGGATTTCATGCTTTAGTATTGCTGGAGAACACCGTAGAGAACATGATGTACATAGTTCAAGTTCTCCACAATCTGCAACAGCAATCCACTTCAACTCCTATCTAGCATCCTTTCAAATAAGAATGCATTAAAAAATCCCAACTGTAAGAAAAAGACATAAACCAATGCTAGATGCATAATTAAAACGTCACCCCCTTATTATGGGCAACACCTAATTTCCACATAGTTTCCAGATGTGTCTTCCCATAATATCCCCTCACAAAGTGTTTCTACTGTACAGAAGTACATGTGCAAGGCAAAATAATGCCACACAGATTTTACTATTCAAAACACAGGAAAGTGACAGACCAGCAACAGAAGCAAGGAGAATAATGCAGGGATGAGAGATGAGGCTATGCACATACAAGAGACTGCAATTCTTTCAAATGAAAAATGCAACCAGTTCACAGAGAAACGGTGGCTCAGTAAGAAAAAACTTTTGAGTGCAGGAATACCTTCAGAGTGCAAGTAAGTCTGTTCGGTTTTAAGTCTTGGTCCTCCATTGTTCTTGATCCATCAACAACCACATAAAGGTGACGCATCTGCATTTCCACCACATGTGAAAATCACTCACAGAATACATTTGAAATGAATTCATTATTCCATTTACTTTAAAAAGCCACTACTTCCTCCCTCAAACAGGGAAAATTCAGTATATTGAGTGGTGCAATTAACATCAACTGGAAAGCATTTCTCCACTTTTCTCTTAAAATGAAAAAAACCCCTCTCTTGAAAAATGCACACTGTTCTTCTCCTCTCGTGACTACCTACAAAACATGCATAGTTTGAACATTCCTGTCTTCGTCTGAAGAGCTCAGTATTGTACAGAGCAATGTGTTTATTTACAACCCATTTCCATGATGCTCATTTTTCACATGAAGAGAAATGGACATCGTGAGTCCATGTGATCTGACTGCTGCTGCCAAACACACCCAGTGTGTCAAACCTCCAACCCTGAATAGCCATGCTTCACATCCACACTGCTAACGAACAAAGAATGTTTGAAAAAAAGTAAAAATGGTGGAAACCGAAAGGTTTGGTATGAAGTTTGTTAGGCCACCAGAGGTGTATTTCAGACCCAGAACACCACCTCTAGCCAAGTAGTTTTGGACTAAGGACAGAAGAGGGTTAAGATATTAACATACCATTCCAAGACGAACTTGTCCATGGTGTTCATAGAGTCTAACAAAACACAGAAGAACTTAAGTCAAATTCAAAAGAGTGAATGGCTCCTAAAAAAAAAGTCCTAAACAAACCAAATACTACACTTCTGGCAAATATGTAGCAGTAACAAACTGCAGACCTATTCAGGCTGAAAAACCCCACAACTCAATCACAGATTTCACACCTCTCAGAAAACAAGTAAGAACTATTTCTTCCTACCAGGTTTAATGAAACTTGAAAATTTTATCCAAATTTGACAAATCAAGTTTTAACATAACTTCAACTAAAGTAAAACTTTGGGGTTTTTTCTAGCAATTTTCCTGAAATTTGAAACAGAAATCTGTAACCATGATACCAAAAGCCAGCTTTGTTGTGACAGGACAAGGGGCAATGTTTTAAACTAAAAGAGGGTTGATTTAGATTAGAGATAAGCATTTTTTTACCATGAGGGTGGTGAGGCACTAGAACAGGTGGCCCTGAGAAGCTGTGGATGCCCCACCCCTGGGAGATTTCAAAGCCAGGCTGGATGGAGCTCTGACCAACCTGGTCTAGCGGAAAGTGTCCCTGCTCACGGCATGTTGGAGTGAGACAATCTTTAAGGTCCCTTCCAACCCAAACTCTCCTGTGATTTCTGATTTGTATATGAAAAAAAAAATGCTGGAAGATTTCTCTAAGCTATGCAGAATCCATCTGCAGTGCTCTGCACTGTTTCATCACACCTGTAGCTTGCATACACATGGGATACCTAGCCTGTATACATTCAGTGTGTAGATTAGAGATAAAAATTAATTTTTCACCGTTTTTTTTTCTGGCATGCACCTGCTTCTCTGAAGGAGAAAGGGCATAAACACATTCTGCAGGCGTGCCTTATGCTTAACTCATCCCAGATGAGCCAGTTTGAGGATGATCAAGCCCTTATAACTGACCAGGTCAATACTATTAGCAGGCTCATGGCCACACCACGCACCTTTTCCTCCTTGCCTTGAAGAGGATGTCCTCGATGGTTGCTTTCAACGATCCGGATTCGTCTTCCTTAAGAATTTCCCTACGCAAAACAGACGTTACAATGGGCAGAGATTTTTCCTCCTCTTTCGCCGGACAGGAGAGAAAGGAGAGCGCTGAAGAACATACCATGTTCTTTCGTAGCCTCCTTCCCACCGCTTGGTCCGCTCGGGTTCGTCATCCATCTCCGCGGGCGCTGAGGGCGGCTGGGGTGGGCGCAGAGGGCGCTAAGTAGGGTTGCGGGGCGCTGAGGGAATACGAGGGGAGCTCAGAGGAGACGAGAGGGCTCAGGGGTGAAGAGGGGGATTGGGGGAAGAAGACGGGGGTGAGAGGAGGTCTGAAGGGAGCCGAGGGACACTGAGGGGGGTGAGAAGGGCCGAGGGGAGTTAATGGGAGCCGAGGGGAGTTAAGGGGAGCCGAGGGGGACTAAGGGGAGCTGAGAGGAGCCGCAGGACACGGAGAGCCGGCCCGCGCCCGCCACCAGGCCCTGCAGTCCCGGACACGTCGGCGCCCGCCCTCTTCCGCCTCGGTGCGCCGCCAAACCGTCCCCACCGCCGCCCGGGCCGCGGAGCGACCGTTCCGGGAAGGTTCCGTTGTGTTTTCCACAACATCATCAAAATACTCCAAGTACGGTCATGGAGAGCACGATGCGTACGGAAGACGCCTCACGAAGACATCGCTCGTGCGAGCGCGGAGCCCGCGGTGGTGTCGCCGTGAGGTGGCCCCTCGCTCGTGTCTCCCGGCACAGCCCCCATGGTCACGGCACTGTCTGGGTCTAGGTGGCACTTCTGCAATTAACTGAAGCATTTTCAATTATTAATATAAGAATGCAGGAGCCCGGAAAAAGCATTGGATTTTAACACATAATTATGCTCATAAGCCGGTTAATGAAGGCGGCCATCTATCACCCTGATAGCAAAAGCAAGAAGTTTCAGGTATTTTGGTGTTACGTAATTATGTTTTGCATCTACCTAAAATAATTGAATATTCCGCCCATGTCACCGCGAGTTTCCATTTCATAAGCACCACAGTGAGGATTAGCTCAGAGCTAGCTCAGCTAATTGCTGATTGCTCTGCAGAGCAATTAAAACTTTACTGGATACAGTGGAAGTGTGCCAAGACTGGGTTTCACCTCCTGAATTACAGGAAAGTTACTGAGCATCCGTTTCTAAGGAGTCTCACTCTGCGTCCAAGTAAGACAATAATTTAGGAAGAAAACATGTAAACAGTAGTAACAATTCTTGAAACGGGAGTGGGGAAAAACTAACCACTTCTCTACCCTTCAGCTTGCTGCAATTATCAGAAGCAATGTATAAAGGAAAGAGAGGAGAAATTATTTAGCTTTCTGTTAAACCATGCCTGGGAAAAATAAATGAT
>VZRQ01006670.1:62920-73567 GCA_013397975.1 Machaerirhynchus nigripectus
AATGAAAGCAATCTGAAGACAGGAAAACAGGAATTCTTTGAAAAGTCAGGATTTGCTTCCTGGAACTGAAATAGTTGTAGTTTGATCGACTCCCGCTAGAACATACACCATCTGCTCTTTAGAAGGAAAAGGTCCAATCTATACAACACTGAAATGAAAAATGGCTGCGAGCTGATGGTTTTAATACAGGAAGTGAGAAATGAGACTTCTTTCAAAACAGGAGTATTTTTTATTGTCAGGGCCTTGAGTTTCAGTGCTGGGTACTGCTGAATACAGGGTATACAGTAATTTTGTAAAACTTGATAGTACAAGTGCTTGAAATCCTACCACAATTTTGAATTTAATAAATTACATACTGGATACCTTCTTTTACAATTTCAAAACAACTAGGTTTTTCATTGCCGTATTTGTAGTCAATATGCTGTCATGAAAGCTAGTCAGACTGTTGTGAAAGACAAACTTTTGGGTACATTTGTTAAGCACCACTTTATCTAGCCTGAAAAAATGTATGGTTTAGTAAAAAGTATGCCGATCTTGCCACACGTGTTTTGATCAAGGACATCCAACTGCTTACAAAGACAAGAAGAAATAAAAACCCAGTTTAGAAACTATTATATTTGTAGAAACGCTAAAAATCTTGAGCATCTTGCTTTGCAGATCTATGGAGCCAGGCAAGCATTTTCTAAGAGGAAGACTGAAGGATAAAAGTTCTTGTTGTATACACTTGTGTTTGAAGACAGGCTGTCTCTAAAAGCATGCCCACTGATGTAGGGCCTTATTCCTTGGTGATTCATTTACGTGTTAACTAACTTCTGCAAAAGCCCAATCACATGAGCAAGACCACACAGCAGATTGTTTACACGTACATGCAGAAGTTAGATTTGGAGCTGCACAGAGAGACTGAGGTGGTAATCATCCAAAAGCTTCAGTTTTGTCTTGAGTATGCTGTCTATTCTTTAAGGATATCAAGAGACTGCTTTCCTTGATAGTTCTGATGGTAACACAGACCGAGGGATTCTCCCTCACTTTCCTCCTAACTTCTGTCTTGCTCCAACTTGCTTCAGTGTCCAGCCATTAATTCTTATTTCATTAATCTCAATTTCTCTGAGACATGAAAATGTTAGACTAATCTTAGACTAATAATTTTTCTTCAGCATGTCTGTAGCACATTGACAAGACCCTTTTCAGTCCTCCATTTGTAGGTTAGAGCAAAACCAGTGCCCAGACTGTACACACCAGAAGTGCTTCAGCAGTCCTGAGGCCTGTAGCAGATACAGGACTGAGCAAGTAATTTACTGTAATGGTTGCAACACGTTGCTGCAGCCTTAGGTTGGCCTGCGTACCTTAGGATGGTAGTTTACTTCTGTCATGCCCTACACTGTTTAGAACCTAAAAGGTGGGCAGAACTGACTATTTCTGTCCCAGCTTCTCTTCCCAGTATTTGGAAAATCTACTTGGCCACACCTTTGCCATCTGTCTGGGAAACAGAGAATCCACATACAGATGTTTCTGCTTAATTTCCTCATTCCAGGCACAGGTATTCTGTTGCCTTTTCCCAACCCATTTGCCGGAAACTTTGCAGGAAAGAAGCAGCACAATGACTGTCCACATGCTATGCAGACACCATCTGAGGGAACGGGAGCCAGTTTCTCAAAGACTGAAACTCAGACCACTGTTAAAAGGAGCCTCAAGCTGGGTCTCACTGTCCTACAGAAAGAAGACCTATTAAGCGTGCAGACTGAATCTTCAGAAAACATCAGTCAGCTTATTGTTAGCACTTTATGAACACCAGTTGGTCCTCAAACTTGCATTAATCTTCTTCTGTTACTGATGCAATGCCCAAAACTCTCACTGAGAAAATATGAGAAACCTGGGTGCACAGTGAGAGGTCATTTATTTAGATTGTGGAGATTTGGACAAGTACTTCTCTTACAAAGAACAATTTAACAAGTATTCAGCACAAGTATAAAATAAAAAATTGCCCCATCTCCTTTATAAGGAAGAGAGGTTTCTCCTTTGAAATGAACACAAACCAAAACCAGAGAGAGAGGCACTGAAAAGAGAGAACAAGATACAGCACTGGCTGTCATCTGTTCTCAGCATGATGAAAATACTGAGGCACCTTCCAGGTAGATGAGACTGGTGGCTTTGAAATGAAGAGGTGCCAAGTTTTCAAATTCTCTCACTGTTCCCATGGCATCTTGTGCTATTTACTTCATCCACTGAAGTTCTTGGAATTAAGTGGCTGATAAAATTGGAATGTCTGTTTTACAAGTATCAAGGTGGGTGTACGGCCATCAGGACTGCAGTGTGAATGATAAGGGCTGAAAAACCAGAAGGGCTACAGTAGTCAGAGTGAGGTATGTTAATACATGTCCAGCAGTGAAGAGCAGAGGTAGTACTACCATGACCATACTAAACTGGAAACGGCTTTCCTGATGTTGTTCCTTTAAATTAAGGCAGAAGTTAAAAACTTTCCTTCAAAGAAAAAAGAAATCACTAACAATAATTTGCAATAACTGTAATCAGAGCACCTTTTTCTAATAAAATGTCTTTAAAAGCAATAGAGTAGTATGGCTACACTGGTGGGGTTTTTTAATATTAAAAAACATATTTCAGAACAGACAAATTGCAGTCATAGAAAACTGTACAAGGAAACTATTAACGCTTCTAACAATTTTAGTAACTAAAAAAAAGTTCATAAAGTAAATAAAGATATGAAAAAGGATACAAAGAGAAAATTTACTGGCTTATGAAAATACTTGCACATACAAACCTATCCCCAGGATAATATCCCCAAGAAAATATAAAAATAGGTATCGAATTTATGCAAATGTGCTCTGGAAAGTATGTCTTTTAATACATTTTACCTGGCCTTATAGAGGGTACTAACAATTTATACTTCGAATGAGAATTCATTTTGCTGTACTTACTCTCGGAATGCCAAGTTGGCTAACAGCTGCTGCCTAGACAAAAGGTCCTGTTACCTGCTGATGAAGAGTGAAGCCCTTAAACACACATACCCCTAACAGCATGATCCAGGGAAGGCAGGCAGAGTACACTGACCTATAGCAACACTAATGGAACATTAGTATGTCTCATCCTGTATGCCTGTTCCTCTAAGGCCAAGTATAGATTTGTTGCGTCGTCTCTGAAGAGGGCAATAAAAATACCAAACCCAAGTCCCCCTCCCCCGGCTGCTTAAGTAAGAAGCTATTTTTCCTCTCCTGTTGGGCAAAATTCCAGATAATTTCTGGCATAACATACAGCACTTGGAAATAACAATACAAAAATTCTTACTAAACTAGCTTCTGAATTGCCCAAATTATTCAATACAATTAGGCAGTCCATCAAACCCCAGACAAAAACAAACAGTTCAGCTCTTTCTGATAGCAGTAAGATGTCACATATAAAGAAAATCCAAAATTGTTAACAGCATTTCTGTGCAAAGTTTCCAGAAAGTATTTGGAAACTGCTTTCTCTGGTAGGCTTTCAAAGTTTGCAAATGAAGTATTTTCAAATAAAGTATTCCTATTTAAGAGGCCAGGATTTGCATTAATGAAAGCAGAATTAGTTTCCTAACTTATCTCGTAACTTCAATTACAATTGGATCTGCATACAAAAACTATCAGTAATGTACAACATCCAAATGTATGACAGTGATTAAGTAATCCCCATAAGTGTACTGTTCAAAGAGTAAATAAATAGGTTAAAATATGCATATTGATTTTAAAAATAGAAAATAGTATCCATGAAGTGAAGGCATCGCTAAGTTTCTACATTCCAATTCATAACTTTATCATAGTCCTGAATTCGTTGTTTTATGTGAGAAAGCTTATTCTTCAGATATTCACAACGCTCCTTTTTCTCCAGAAATGAAGGATCCTGCCAAAAATACAAAAACTTTTACATTAATATATTAGGCTTTCAGACTCTTCCAAGAACAGTCTATTATCAATTATGCTCTTGACTAAAAGGACAGTATGTAAATAATCTCAAAAATCACACTCTTTTTCCCTGCCCCTTTTTTATTTTCCCCTTACTTCATGAAAAGGCCAGAAGATGTTCTGCTTTTATATGCTGTAGTTCCTTAGTAAACAGAGCTGTTTTAAAACAGAAATCTGCAAATATAAATGACATCCTACTACATAATTTAGATTTTACATATATATATTTTTAGCGCAATAAATGTGCAGTAAATCCTTCCCCCACAAAAAAGCAATGAAGTTTAACTAACATGGACACAAACTGAATTCCATGGAGGAATAAAAATGGTATTTGTAATACATTATGTTTTTAATGGAACACAGATGCACATTTGCTACCTGCATTTAAAAATCACAAAGAGAAACCTCTTGGATTACACTGAAAATTACTTTTTGAGAGTGTCTAAACTCCATACCTCAAAAAATACAAAACTTCTTTTCAAGGGTAAGACTGTGTTTTCTGTTTTCATCTGTTGGCTGTGTCAGTCAGTGAATATAACTGAACTGGTCTTCTGAGTGCAGAATGCTACAAGATGAAGCATACTCTCAGAAGATGAAAATGCTCAACTGTTGGGTTGTGGTTTGGGGTTTTTTCCCCGCATGTGGCTACTGGAATCATTATTCTCAAAACTGCTTGTTGGTGTGAGTGTATGGGTTGTGTCCTAACCTTGCAAAAGTTTTAGAAGACTTTAACAGCTACAGATACCCTGAGATACTGAATTCTGCCTAGTGTCAGAAGTATTGGCTGTTTACACTCTCCTTGCTAGTCATTAGATTCAATAGCAATGTAAATGTAAAAACACTTACATTTTTCTTCTTCTTGTATTCTTGCAGAACTTTTGATATCCTTTCCTGTTCCTAATGAGAGACCACAGATTTTTTAACTTTGAGTGTACTCCATATCTTCATGTAAATTCTACAAAATACTCATCAGAATTCTCATCTGATCGATACCTTGTGGTTGTAACATTTTAGATGTAAATCTTGTATTTGAGAAATAATGAAAACACATCAACTGTGACTCACTAGAACTTAAAAGCTACTAGTATGGAACGAAGAAACAAAACCCCCCAGAAAACCATGTATATGTCTTAACTGGAACTTGATATCCCTAATTAATGCCCAGAGAAGATGTAACATGTGGGGAAACTTCCTCTTGCACCAAGTCACAGCCAGCATTAGAAGACATTGTGCCCTAGCTGAAGACAGTCAGAAACTGCCTAATACCACATAATACCACAATTTTCCATGAGCCAATTTCACAGGTACTTACATATATGCTTTCAGGATGGTGTGGAAGCTGTTTCAGCAATGCATCCAGCTCATCAAACTTTTTTAATACAGCATGAACTTCCATAGACAGTTCTTTATACTCAGCAAACTGATCATTGAATACTGCTTTGTATCGGTCTCTCATTTCATTTGTTTGAATTACAGGGTATTTCCTGAAAAACAATAACATTTCACAAATTAGTTTTAGAGATACAACTTACTAACAACATTTAGACTCTCCACCCTGACAGTGCATTTCTCTATTTTTTGCCAATCTCATAACCTGCTGAAATTTGCATGTCTGTAAAGCATTGAAATCAGAGAATCACAGTATAGTTGAGGTTGTAAGAGACGTCTGGAGGTTATCTCAGCGGACCTCCTGCACAATCAGGAACACTTAGACCACGACTGTGTCCAGGCAGCTTTTGATCTCTCCAAGCATGGAGACTCAACCTCTCTGGGAAAGCCTGTGCAAACCCTCACAGAGAAAAATATTTTCCTAATATTCAGGTGAAAACTCCCTTATTTCTATTTGTGCCCATAGCAAATAGTATAAAATTAATTTATATCATATTTGGAAAGGCCTACCCTTTAAAAAAGAGCATGTTACAAATTTAGCACTTAGAAAGTATAAGAGTAGTCAGATTTCAGGCCCTAAAAAGGCAATTTCCCATGTAATTTTTTTCCTCTACTATCTATATGGTGGTCTTCTGTTCCTTTGGCAGTTAATGTACTTGCTAGATTATGACATTCTGCTTTAACATTTGAAATTTGTGTGGGTTTGTTTTTTTAATTAAGATTCCTTATTTAAAGTTACTGGTCTTATGCCACTGATACCAGCCCCATGCTCTCCACTTTTTAATGTTAACACACAATTACGAGTTCCCATAGCATAGGCATGGGAGAGAAAACACAAGTGTATATATGAGAAATGCAGAGTGAAAAACATTATTCAAGTATCCTCCACTAAGTTGGTTCATCAAAATCAAGTCACTTACGCTAAGTAGTCTGGCATCACTATAGGTTTAGGAATGTGGCCTGCAGGTATATGACCATTTAGTAGCTCTGGTTTCCTTTCCAGTGATTTGAGCTGCCTGTAACTGACTTCTTCTCTTGGTCTGTCATCATCTTCATACTGTTTTAAAAGACAAAGAACTTGTTCTTAATGAAATCAGTTTTACGTAAATCACAAAATATGCAGCTTGTTTGAAGACAAGAGACACGTATTGAGCAGCAGTAGAAGCAAATCACAGATGTTTCTTACAACTCTTACTGTAACTAGAGAATCAGTTTAATGAGTTACAGTAATGCTTCTCACACAATATTTTTCTTCTGTTCGTCCTAAGCACAGTACAGATAAATACTTCTGGAGGTTTGGAAAGATTTGTTTGCATGTCTTAAAAAATAGTGTAAGGAAGTTTCCTTTGGTATTCATTTAATTTGTTAAAGAACTGGAATCACCCAGTTCTCCAGAGTTCCCTTTTCTCCTTGTTTCCTATTGCACAATTCATCCCTTGATCCACAAATAAAAACATGTGGAATCTTGTTAGTACACAAAAAAAGGGATCCTGATTGAGTACTGAATCAACAGAGAAAACAGTGGTAATAAATGCACAGAGTCTAACAGGAGACATTTAAGACTGAAATTAATACACCGTAATTTCTCTGGAAACCCCATACAATCTTTGCAGTGTATGCTATGGCACTTTTTGTGGCTGAAACATTAACATTGCTGATGCTTTAAAACTGGCAAGGGGGTCTTTGGAAGTCTCAGAGACCAAGAAAGAAGCTCAACTCACAGGGCACCTACACTGTGCTTCCACTGGCTCTCCTACAAATTAAGCACACAGGCAGGAGGAGTGAGAGTCTAAAACCTGTAACGCATCAGACGACCTGCTGTTTTAGTCATGTCTGCCAAACTCTGTGATAAATGCTACAGAACTTGTCACCTCGTAGAAAAGGGTAAGAGCACACAGAGAGGCAGCCATCACATCTGCTGTTTCACAATTTTATAGATTTTATAACCTAGCCTAACTAGAAGTAACTTAACAAGCTCCTTTTGAATCTTCTAGTGAGGAGAATGCTGTCCAAACTAACTTGAAGAACTAAACCTAATCTCCTCCCACTTAACTAACTAACTAACTAACTAAATTATTTAAAATAGTCACAAGGAAAAGACTAACCATTCAGAATTACCAGTAAACAGAAAAATAAACTCCTATTTCCTACCTTCTTTTCTGGAAAAGTGGATTGTGTTTTCATCTATCAAAAAAAAAAGGAAAGAACTAAGTTTTATTTTCAGCAAAAATAGCATGCAAAAGCACAGACTCCTAAAATTTAAACATTTTCAAAATCATACTGTACAGAAAACTACATTTATAATTAGGTATGAAGAAATTTAGCACAAGGAATATTTTCAGATCCACTAATTTAAAGAATGTTTACAGAAAACAACCACCCAAACCCCAGAAAACAGGATTTCCCAGAGCACAGCTGTAAGGAACAGCTTGCAGGAAATACTCCATCCACTTCCCAAGCTCCTTTATTATGTCACATTCCAGCCCACGTTAACTCAATAATACCCTGAGCCTAATTCATTGCCTAGAACACACAACAGTGCACTAGCTGGTAGCTCAACCTGCAGCTGTTTTGCACAGCACTCTCCAGAGTCTAATCTCTATTATTAAAGTATTCCCTTTGGAAATGTTTAGTAACTGGACTAAAAGAACTTGGATAGTAACAGGGAAGAATGAACACACCTTGTGTGTAACACTGGCAATCACCTCATTCTTGCACGACGTACTCTTAGTTGGTTAAAAACCTTTTATTGAAGAATTAGAATTACTTTCCAAAAGGAAAGTCTCAGTTTTATAGAAACCAGTGTTAAATGAAAATGCTGCAAATCAGACTGCAGTCACAGAACACAGGAAACGCAACTTTAAACTCTCTCCTTCTAAAATCATGTAAAGGCTGACTCCTCCTTAATTAGGCTTATGTAGGTTTGACACATTAATTTTCATGCTATATTAAGTCTTACTCATTTTTTAAAGGATTTTTTGTTGGAGTTTTCAAATGAAGGAAGTTTTACATAAATTACCTTGAACTCTCTAGGTAAGAGTGTTAAATCTCTACTGTTACAGTTTATCATTAACCAGGCAAGTATCGAATGCTTCCAGTATGGGCAAGGCCAGTAGTCAGACAAAGTATTTCACATGATAAAGATGTGGCTGACTGAAATTTGAGACACTGCAGTCTAGCCAACGCTGTTATTACTAATATTTGCTGATAACTATTGTGAGGAAAGCTGAAAAAGCATAAAGAAGTTGCTTGGAGTTTTGCTTGCAAAGTAAAAATAAGTATTTCACAATTTCAAGTTTAATCACACTAGCACTTGATGTGCTGAAAGCACCGTTTTCAAATAAATGCTAGGTGGCTTTAAGCCACCTAACCCTGCTGAACAGATGAACATTGTTCGTTTCTTCCTTTGTTTGGAAAACACACACTAGGAAGTAGTTCATCAGCTGACTCAGGAAGAGAGCCCAGTATTACGAAGAGAACAGTGCCAGGTCCTTACCCAAGGTGAATTATAAGCAACAAAGACTTTTTTTTGATCACGATCAGTCCAAGACTTTGGATCTGACACCTTAAAAACGCCTTTCATTTGGCAGTTTCTTATACTGTAAGGCTGGTTAAAATTCAACCTCAAGGCTATAGACCTGCTGCAGAGAAGACACTTGATTCGACTCCATCTACGCCATGGTAAGATCTTACAACTTCTCCCCATCATGTGGTATCCGGTGGATAGAAAACGATAACGAATGACTTACCTCCTGTTCCATTAATTCCCTGTGCCTCCTGGCTGCTTCGTGCCTCCATAACTTTAGGGAAACCACCGCACTAATTAGATACATGATCACCGTGACAAACAAGAAGATGATTGCTGCAGTCTGACCTCCCTCCACACGGCAGAAAGACGCATTTATCGGCGTCTTAAACAACTGGTAATAGCAGAGCCCACCTCGGTTGGTATCGTTTACGTACACTATGGCAGCCGACATGTACAGGAAGAACAAGGCCACATTGATCCCAAACTCGGTCAGAGGCCACCAGCTGGAATCGAGGAGGATAGTTCGGTAGTACATGGACATGCCCAGCACGAGCAGCACTATCGTGACGATCCACGCCATTCCCGCCACCACCAGGATGAAAGGTGTTTTGGGCCCGCTGTAGGAGTATCCCCCATAGGCGCTGCCCGCCCCGTATCCGTAGGGCTGCGAGTACCCGAACATGTTGTACCACTCGTTGTCCTTGTGCACGTAGGCGGTGACACAGGCGAAGACGGCGGCGCCCAGCAGCAGCTCGGCCACGCCGAGGATCCTGAGCAGCCCTGCCCAGGACTTCATGTAGGCGTACCGCTGGTGGTACTCCTCCACCCGCTCGCTGTACGTCTGCCCAGTGCCGGCGCGGCGCTCCAGCGAGCCCAAGGGGTCTCCGGAGGGCAGCATGGCCTCGGTCTCCTTCCGAGAGTTGTAGCTCCCGCCCGACCCCCCGAAAGGGTCCGTGTAGGAGCCAGGCACCGCCTTGGTCCCCGGCTGCAGCGGGGCTGGAGAGGGAGGCGGCGAGCACTCGACCCCGTCCGAGATGTACCTGATGTCGGAGGCCGTGCTATCCCAGCTGGAGCCGGGGTGGCGTCTCCCTTTGAAGAAGTTCTTCCACGAGTCCGGAATGAAACGCCGAACTGGCTTGAGGTCTGCNCTCATGAGAGAGTTTCATTGAAAGAGATCTACTCCCTAAGTAAGTATTTTGCCACCTTTCAAGTATTTCTCTGCGTTGTGCCATGGAACACATTAGAGAGATGTGTGCCAAACTAGTGTATCCATCACACACTCTGCCAACAGATAACATTAGCTTAAGTTTCAGAAGCATGGTTATATTATCAAAAGAGCACACCCGACCTAGCGATCTCACCTGTCATCAGACAGGCCACAGTGATACAAGTTTGGTGTTAGAGCCAGCACAATCACCACTAGCTTAGGGGAGACAAAATGGTCTCTGTACTCTGCAAGGTGTTCAGCAGAGCTGATGTACCCTCACAGAATGGGTCAGGTTGGAAGGGATCGCAGAGGGTCATGTGTTCCAACCTCCCTGCTCAGGCAGGGTCATCCTAGGGCACATCGCACAGGATTGCTTCCAGACAACTCTTGAATATCTCCGGTGAGGGAGAGTCTACAGTCTGTTCCAATGCGTAGTCACTCACGCAGAAAAGAAGGTATTCTTCATATTCAGGTGGAACTTACTTTGCATCAGTTTCTGCCCATCGCCTCTTGTCCTATTGCTTGACAACCACCGAGAAGAGCCTGGCTCCATCCTCTTGACACCTTCCCTTTAG